>JAPMUY010003130.1:35000-45000 GCA_026901105.3 Galaxias olidus | reverse complement strand
CCTTGAATGTAAACCTGACTTGTATCAGAATCATTTGAATACATATTTAGCGTAATAAAATCTACACTAGTGTCGTTTTTGTTGTACAGGAACTGGGTGTAACTTTGGCATAAACTGGGAGTACACATGGAGTACAAACACACAGGCATATTCAACCATTCTGTCAGCCCCAAACCCCCCCCCTCCCTACAGTGCAAAAAAGCGCTATATCAAATGAAATTCATGAATGATTATTATCGTTGTGGTTGTACCTAGACTGGGGGTGAGGTGAGCAGCACCAAGGTCCCAGACTGGTGCTGGTTCTGGACCCGTGTGGGTCGCTGGAGTCAGGAGGAGGACGCGAGCGGACCGCCCTCAGACACACACATCCATAGCGGAACACCAGGAGCTTCTTAGCAGGATGCAGCAAGTTGTGTTCCTCCGCTGTCAACACCACATGGCTGATCTGTGGGATGCAATCAAAGATCCGAATAATTATTATTCCAATTCAATAAGGAGGAGACACCGACAGACATTACAGGATCAGAACTTTGCTCCTTACACCGATGTTTTTCAGTGTAAAAAAAAATATTAAAAAAGGTAAGATAACTTTGAAAATGTCGGAAAACAATTTGCCACACCAACAACGCCTTCAAAACAACCAACCCAACCCAGTCCTCATGGACCCCCACCCATTCCAGGTATTTAAAATATAATATATTTATATATAATATATATTATATAATATAATATAATAATTTTGTATATTATATATATAAAATACAATAAATTAAAATAGAGAGGAGTGGAGGCCTTAAGTATGACACTAACATTTTCACATCTCATCTCATCCCATCCCATCCCATCCCATCCCATGTAATGTAATGTAATGTAATGTAATGTAATGTAATGTAATGTAATGTAATGTAATGTAATGTAATTTAATTTAATTTAATTTAATTTAATTTAATTTAATTTAATTTAATTTAATTTAATTCAATTTATTTATTTATTTAATTCAAATTACCTTCTTTAAAATCATCTTATTGAGTCCCATTTCAAATTCCACGTTCAATTACCTTTAAACCGGCCAAAGGGACTTATTCTATGGTCATGGTTACATTACTGCTGATAAAATATGACATGAATTACTTTGAATCATGAACTCCACAACACATTCTCACAGACTCTTTCTTAAATGTGATGGAAAAGCACCCGTTTGAGGTACCAGAGGACATTTCTCTTTAAAGCCAAGGTTTCACTGCCATTTTCCTGAAAACAACATTCCCTCCAGGGAAAACTACTACGGAGTGGAAAGAGAGAGAAAGAGTTTGACCTTTGACCTCAAAGGAAGGGTCTCAAAGTTCCAATAAACAGAGATTGAAAAAGAAAAGGGAAAGAGAGGTGGAAAAGAAGAGAGAGAGAGTGAGAGAGTGCGTTAAAGAGAGAGAAAGAGAGAGAGTGAGAGAAAGAGAAATTCATTCAGCTGTAGAACGACTAACCAAAAAACATTTAAGACAAATTAACACACAAACTAATGCACACACACACACACACACACACACACACACACACACACACACACACACACACACACACACACACACACACACACACACACACACACACACACACACACACACACACACACCTTTCTCAGTCTCCTGGTCCATCTAGGGAGTAGGCAAGGAGGTGAACAGTTTGGTTTGGAATCCAGCCCTTCTCTACTCTTCTCAACCTCCCTCCTTCCCTCCTTCTCTCTTTCTCTCTATCTTTCTTTCTCTCCTGCCATCTTTCCCCGGAATGTTCTACCAGTCACCGTTTGAAGAATGTCATCTTTGGCGACAGCATGAATCGAGGCAGGCAGTGGAACACTCTGCTCTCTGAGGGTCACACACACACACACACACACACACACACACACACACACACACACACACACACTGACAAGACACACAGACAGAGAGAGACACACGCACACACACACACACACACACACACACACACACACACACACACACAGCACACACACACAGACACACACACACACACACACACACACACACACACACACACACACACACACACACACACACACACACAGTTACATGACAGTGAATACATTGCTGGAGCATGTTATTCTCGTCAAAATCTAGAGGAATTCCTGAGTGAGGGATCAACCTTTGCCATGCAATGTCCTTAAGAGCATGTTATTTCTAAACTACACCAAAACACACAGGCACTGCACCAATCAGCAACGAGACACAGATCTGTTTCTGCTGCTCTGCAAGGGCGGTCTGGTCAGCAGGAGTCTGTTCCCATTCTACATGCATGCCAGTGCATTTTAATATCATTCAACTTTACTTCTGAATGAAATAGATTATGACATATGTTTTTTTCCTGACCCCCAGACTAGCTTTATTTAGCCCCATGGTGGCTATTGCCATTTCTATTTCCTGTTTATTAGTGAGTATTTCCTGTTTATCAGTGAGTATTTTCTGTTGATTAGTGATTATTTTCTGTTTATTCGAGAGTATTTTCTGTTTATTAGTAAGTATTTTCTATTGATTAGTGAGTATTTTCTGTTTATTAGTGATTATTTTCTGTTTATTCGAGAGTATTTTCTGTTTATTAGTAAGTATTTTCTATTGATTAGTGAGTATTTTCTGTTTATTCGAGAGTATTCGAGAGAACCAGGGGGGGAAGAGGCCAGTGTGTGCAGACTTTGAGCCCAGATAATGGCCGTCTTGGTGGGAAGGGCTTCCTGTCCTGTGGGCCCTGGTTAGGGTCTGGTCAGATCCTAGATCAGGCCTCCTCTTGGGACTGGGAGATCAGACGAGGAATTGTGTCCGTGTGTGTAAGTGTGTGTGTCGGCACTCGCACTCACACACACTGACACACACACTGTGTGTGTGTGTGTGTGTGTGTGTTTGCGAGAACAGGGCGTACACACACACACACACACACACACACACACCTCAATCCCCAAGGTGAGTTATAAGAGAAGCATCTTGTAGTCGGTCCGCCCCTAAACTGTTGGATTGCTTCCTTGTTGTTCTAAAGGCTGAATCAGCCCTCTCTTTTAAAAGGGCTCTTAAACGCAACTTTGTAGCAGGCTTTTCATTGAACAAAGTCTTAACCGAGGCAGTGCCACACATAAACACGGGTCCAGAACCTCCATCACACCGGGCTTGCATGGTTTTCTATTATGATAGATCTATTCACTCTAGTTCTATACTCCTAGTAGCATTCAGACAGAGTAGATGTGATAAAAGTCCTATGTTATTATAAATTATAATTATAAAAAAATGTGTATTATATGATTATTGCCCAGCCTGATTGGTTGATCTTTCTGCCTAGTAACCAGCCTTTGAGGGTCAGTACCTGATTGGTAGATCTCTCTGCCTGGGAACTAACATATGAGGGCCAGTAACTGATTGGTAGATCTCTCCACCTGGTAACTAGCCTATGAGGAACTGATTGGTAGATCTCTCTGCCTGGTAACTAGCCTATGAGGGCCAGTACCTGATTGGTAGATCTCCCTGCCTGGTAAATAGCCTATGAGGAACTGAATGGTAGATCTCTCTGCCTGGTAACTAGCCTATGAAGGCCAGTACCTGATTAGTAGATCACTATGCCTGGTAACTAGCCTATGAGGAACTGACTGGTAGATCTCTCCGCCTGGTAACTAGCCTATGAGGAACTGATTGGTAGACATCTCTGCCTAGTAACTAGCCTATGAGGGCCAGTACCTGATTGGTAGATCTTCCTGCCTGGTAACGAGCTTACAAGGGCCAGTACCTAATTGGTAGATCTCTCTGCCTGGTAACTAGCCTATGAGGGCCAGTACCTGATTGGTAGCTCTTCCTGCCTGGTAACAAGCCTACGAGGGCCAGTACCTGATTGGTAGATCTCTTTGCCTGGTAACAAGCCTATGAGGAATTGAATGGTAGATCTCTCTGCCTGGTAACTAGCCTATAAGGAACTGATTGGTAGATCTGTCTGCCTGGTAACTAGCCTATGAGGGCATCTCTCTGTCTGGTAACTAGCCTATGAGGGCCAGTACCTGAATGGTAGATCTCTCTGCCTGGTAACTAGCCTATGAGGAACTGATTGGTACATCTCTCTGTCTGGTAACTAGCCTACGAGGGCCAGTACCTGAATGGTAGATCACTCTGCCTGGTAACTAGCCTACGACGGCCAGTACCTGATTGGTAGATCTCTCTGCCTGGTAACTAGCCTATGAGGAACTGACTGGTAGATCTCTCCGCCTGGTAACAAGCCTATGAGTACCTGATTGGTAGATCTCTCTGCCTGGTAACTTGCCTATGAATACCTGATTGGTAGATCTCTCTGCCTGGTAACTAGCCTATGAGGAACTGATTGGTAGATCTCTCTGCCTGGTAACTATATGAGGAACTGATTGGTAGATCTCTCTGCCTGGTAACTAGCCCATGAGGGCCAGTACCTGATTGGTAGATCTCTCTGCCTGGTAACTAGCTTGTGAAGCGGGGCCATTTCTGGCCAGGGATTACCAAGAGACTTCAGGCAGGACACCTCCCAGATATATTCTTACCTTTGACCCGGAATGCCGGCCATGCGTTCTTCCTGTATCACACACACACACACACACACACACACACACACACACACACACACACACACACACACACACACACACACACACACACACACACACACACACACACACACACACACTGTGTGTGACTCAGGCCTCAGCCCACCCTCTTCTCTCAGAGGCTATGATCTCAAAATTAAAAGAACGCTCACGCACACAAACATACACACACAAAAATACATAAAAGGATAAATACACACTAGTGCATGTGTGCACACACGCACACACACACACACACACAATGAAGATACTTCCAAAATTCCCAGCTGACCTAAATGAAGCCCAGCTGTCTTTGACACATGAGAGAGGGAGGGGGAAGGATTCTAACGTGACGCAGGGTCTTAGTCAGTAACTGCAATGAGGGCACTAGGTGAGAGGGGGAAGGATTTTAATGTGACACGGGTCAGGTTCTACAAAGAATAAGCTACTTTATACAACTATGAGTTATTCTTTCAGAATTAAATAACAGACTTACAAAACACCATACTTGGGTAGAAAATACGGAGACTTGATTAAAAGAAGTTTACAATTTAAACTTTACATATTTCACATAAAACAATGCATCATTTCGATTTTGTTAAACTCTCAATTGTAAGAGGCAATAGAACATACTGTGCATTTTAAATATAAAACAAAAGCAAAAAGGGACTTTACGGAAACCTTATATCATTTTTAAGACAGTTCTCAACTAGAGGCTGTAGAGACAACCTTGTCGAGACCTTAACCTACATCCTGAGTTCAAAGGTCAAATTCACATCTATGTACCCCCCCCCCCCCCTTCCCCTTTCCGTGTCTTATTTCTCACCCACCAATAGCTTGAGTGACAGAAAGTCACCAATCCTCACAGGTTCTAGCCCTTTGAGATTGTTAATGTATTATTATTATTATTATTATTATTATTATTATTATTATTATTATTATTGTGTATTGTTATGTCTGGCTGAGCTAGAGTATCGTTGTAAAATCAGCCCTCTCATTCAGAAACTCTGGTTCCCCCATATCAACTGTCATTCCTCTGACGTACGCTTCAAAACCAAACAAACACTGCTCCTCAAAAACCACTTGAGGAATGTTTGATTTAACGCATCCAAACCAAAGTGGATCCGACGGGATCCTTTGAGGAATTTAAAGCCCCGGCCCAACCAAGGAACCCTGCAGGTAGAAATCAAGCACACCTCCAGTATTTGGAGAAGTGTCTTGGTGTACGGTATGTTCTGGCATGTCAGCGACACCCAGCCAGACCCCGGAGAGCCCGTCTCAATGACACGGTGTAAACCAACCGCAGCCGGAGACGTAAACCAAGCGCACCCCTGCATGCCAAGGAAGCATCACTCTTCTTCTGCTGCTGCTGGGAGGTTTCAGAGCAGGGAAACACACACACACACACACACACACACACACACACACACACACACACACACACACACACACACACACACACACACACACACACACACACACACACACACACACACACACACACACACACACACACACACACACACACACACACACATTGCTGGTTCTGTGCTGGTTCTAGTACTGTTCTATAACCTGGTTCTGGTCTGGGTCTAGCCTGGTTCTGGTCTGGTTCTGGTCTGGTTCTGGTTTAGTTCTGGCCTGGTTCTGGCCCTTTCTTTACTGTCTTTACTTTTCTTTAGAGTGTTCTATTCTGTTTGGTTCTGGATCCGTCACTGCTCTCATTTGTAATGTTTGCCTTCTGGTTCTGGTTGTCTGGACTCTCAGTGTTAAATGACTGCTCAGTATGTGTCAGTGTGTGAAAATGTGTGTCTGTCTACCTATGAAAATGTGTGTGTGTGCCTCAGAGTGTGTGTGTGTGTGTGTGTGTGTGTTAGGTGGTGTGCCTATCTACCTCTGAGAATTTGTGTGTGTGTGTGTGTGTGCCTCAGAGTGTGTGTGTGTGTGTGTGTGTGCGTGCGTGTGTGTGTGTGTGTGTTAGGTGGTGTGCCTATCTACCTCTGAGAATGTGTGTGTGTGCGTGCGTACTTCTGAGAGAGAGTGTGTGTGCGTGTGTGCGTGCGTGTGTGTGTGTGAGAGAGTGTGTGTGTGTCTGTGGCTTGTTGCTACACACAGTGTGCCTGCATGGCTGTAACGTGTGAATGTGGGTGCATCACTTTAAGACTTCACAGCACACAATGTATCCCAATGTATCCCAATGTATCACACTATCACAATGTATCATAATAATAATAATAATAATAATAATAATAATAATCTCTATTTGTATAGCGCATTTCATACAACAAGTGCAGCTCAATGTGCTTCACATAACAGATAATACAAAAAAAAAAAATTCTAAATTTAAACAAATAAAAAATGATTGAAAATAGTTGAACTATGATTGTAAAACAGCATAAAATTACAAAGTATTTCGAAAACAATAATTATTAAAATAATATAAAAATAAAATTAGATAAAACGAAATAAAATGTTATTTAATAGAATACAGCTTAATTGTCACACATCTACCTTTAACTTTTAGCATATTTATACTTAATGTTTAATTAAAAGCCTTATTGAAAAGGTGCGTTTTAAGATCCTTTTTAAAAGCAATGACTGATTCAGCCACACGAATATGGCTCGGAATGGAATTCCACAGTTTTGGGGCCAAATAGCTGAAAGATGCTTCTCTGCTCCTCTAATAGTTCACCTTGGGTATTACCAACAAAGAAGCATTGGAGGATCTAAGGGCCTTGCCAGGTACATAATCAACGAGGCAGTTTCTAATATAGGTTGGTGCCAACCCATTTAGTGCTTTAAAGACCATTAAAATGACCTTAAGATCTATTCTATGGGATACAGGTAGCCAGTGGAGGCCATAGAGAACAGGGAATATGTGCTCTCTCTTTTTAGTCCCACTTTGGACCAAACACAATAACCTCGGTTTTATCATCATTTAATTTAAGAAAGTTCTGGGACATCCAAGATTTAATGCTTGTAAGACAGTTTGTTAGAGGGGAAAGACAAATTGGATCTTCTGAGTCAACAGATATGTACAGTTGAGTGTCATCTGCATAACTGTGAAATTTGACGCCATGTTCCCTGATGATTTGTCCTAGGGGTAACATGTAAAGCGAGAAAAAAATTGGCCCAAGGATTGAACCTTGCGGTACACCGCAGGTAATCTCTTTTAACTCAGAATTATGTTCTCCTAAGGTGACAGAGAATTTTCTCCCTGTTAGGTATTTCTTAAACCAATTTAAAGCAGTATGTGATAGGCCACACCAGTTTGCCAAACGATGCAGAAGTATTTCATGGTCTATGGTATCAAAGGCAGCACTTATGTCTAAAAGAAGAAGAATGGTAACTTTTTTTGAGTCAATGTTCAATTTGAGGTCATTTACTACTTTAAGTAGGGCGGTTTCTGTCCAATGTATCACACTGTATCACACTGTATCACAATGTATCACAATGTACAGTGCCTTGCAAAAGTATTCATCCCCCTTGGCATTTTTCATGTTTTGTTGCCTCACAACCTGGAATTAGAACGGATTGTTTGAAGGTTTGCATCATTTTATCCACAGAACATGCCTACAACGTTGAAGATGTGATTTTTTTTTTTATTGTGAAGCAAACAACAAATAGGACAAAATAACAGAAAACTTCAGCGTGCATAACTATTCACCCCCCTAAAGTCAGTACTTTGTAGAGCCACCTTTTACGGCAATTACAGCTGCAAGTCGCTTTGGATAAGTCTCTATGAGCTTGCCACATCTTGCCACTGGGATTTTTGCCCATTCCTCAAGGTAAAACTGCTCCAGCTCTTTCATGTTGGATGGTTTCCGCTTGTGAACAGCAATCTTCAAGACTGACCACAGATTCTCAATTGGATTGAGATCTGGGCTTTGACTAGGCCATTCCAACACATTTAAATGTTTCCCCTTAAACCACTCGAGTGTCGCTTTAGCAGTATGCTTCGGGTCATTGTCCTGCTGGAAGGTGAACCTCCGTCCCAGTCTCAAATCACAGGCAGACTGAAACAGGTTTTGCTCAAGAATATCCCTGTATTTAGCACCATCCATCTTTCCCTCGACTCGAATCAGTTTCCCAGTCCCTGCTGCTGAAAAACATCCCCACTGCATGATGCTGCCACCACCATGTTTCACTGTGGGGATGGTGTTCTTGGGGTGATGGGATGTGTTGGGTTTGCGCCATACATAGCGTTTTCCTTGGTGGCCGAAAAGTTAAATTTTAGTCTCATCTGACCAGAGCACCTTCTTCCATACATTTGGGGAGTCGCCCACATGCCTTTTGGCAAACTCAAAACGTGCCATCTTATTTTTAACACTAAGTAATGGCTTTTTTCTGGCCACTCTTCCATAAAGCCTAGCTCTATGGAGTGTACGGCCTATTGTGGTCCCATGCGCAGATACACCAGTCTCTGCTGTGGAACTCTGCAGCTCCTTTAGGGTTACCTTTGGTCTCTGTGCTGCCTCTCTGATTAATGCCCTCCTTGCCCGGTCTGTGAGTTTGGTGTGCGGCCCTCTCTTGGCAGGTTTGTTGTGG
The DNA here is from genome assembly GCA_026901105.3 of Galaxias olidus. Taxonomy (NCBI): domain Eukaryota; kingdom Metazoa; phylum Chordata; class Actinopteri; order Galaxiiformes; family Galaxiidae; genus Galaxias; species Galaxias olidus. The sequence continues at coordinate 35,855 of JAPMUY010003130.1, read as the reverse complement.
TACCATGTTCTTTCCCTTTGAAGATGATGGATTTGAGGGTGCTCCGGGGGATCATCAGAGATTTGGATATTTTTTTATAACCCAACCCTGACTAGTACTTCTCAACAACTTTGTCCCTGACTTGTTTGGAGAGCTCCTTGGTCTTCATGGTGTGATGCCTCTTGCTTAGTGGTGTTGCAGCCTCTGGGACCTTTCAGAAAAGATGTGTTTATACTGACAGATCATGTGACACTTAGATTACACACAGGTGGACTTCATTTCACTAATTATGTTACTTCTGAAGGTAATTGGTTGCACCAGAACTTTTGAGGGGCTTCATAGCAAAGGGGGTGAATACATATGCACATGCCAATTTCCAGATTTTTATTTTAAAAAAATTTTTTTATATATTTTTTTCTCATTTCACTTCACCAACTTAGACTATTTTGTGCAGATCCATCACATAAAATTCAGATTAAAAAAACATTTAAATTACAGGTTGTAATGTAACAAAATAAGTAACAAGCCAAGGGGGGTGAATACTTTTGCAAGGCACTGTATGTATCTTATCTCTGTGTATCTGTATCTGTATCTGTCTGCATGCGCACGTCCGTGTGCAACCACTTTTAGTCTGTGTTTTAGTGGGCATGTTGTGATAATGTTTGTGTGTGTGTGTGTGTGTGTGTGTGTGTGTGTGTGTGTGTGTGTGTGTGTGCTTGTGAGAACAGGACGTACACAACACACACACACACACGCACACACACACACACACACACACAGACTAGGGCTAGCTGGCCAGGGCCTATCACAGAGCCATTAGGGCTGTTTGCATTGGAGAGTCTCATATCTAATTTCTGAATACCTTCTGATCCAATG
>JAPMUY010003130.1:27500-30000 GCA_026901105.3 Galaxias olidus | reverse complement strand
ACTGAAACGAACACTTCTATTTCACTGATCATTGGGGGGTGAGTGGATGCAGGATATGCGTTTTGGAAGATGCTGTCTAACACAAAGACTAATTGTAATACAGCAAGTCCTACTCAAGTGGCAGTGGGAGGATGAATCTATTTCACACCTCATCCACATCAAAGTGGGCCTAGGAACCAAACAGCAGGCTGGGGTTTCAATACCTAACCCAAATTAACTTAGACAAGGTGTGCAGCCTACCACATCATAAATGTATTCCGTTTTAAATCTAATCTCCATTTGAAAAATTAAAATATATGTTACTTCATGCATTTAATAGTTATTTTGTTGTGTCTGTGGTTCTCACTACAAAGCCCCCCAACCTATGACATAAACTACAAAGAATACAAATCATACAAAGTGGTTGGATGCATCTGGAACTAATCAAATGTGTTGTTAAAATGTATTCAGTATTACTTAATATTGCACTTATACTAGTGATATATGTAATTATTAAATAAAAACGTGATGACCTCTTCAAAATGAGAATGAGAGATGATTAACAACACAATAGAGGAAAAAGGATTTTAGTTCTTGCCTACATTCAAAGCAGGCCTGTATGATTTCCACATGCAATCTGGACTCATAACTAATTTGAAAAGGAAAAGCCAAGAGCAAGGTTAAGCCTGGTGAAAAGTGGCAGTTCTGAGTTCAAACCAATGTCTGAAAGTACTGTTCAACAGCTCAAGAGAAACCAACTAAAAGAAGCACTTCATAGCTGCGACATACATTCATGATGAAGAGTACAGTGCCACCTAGTGGACGTTCATGGAACACCACTGTAACGCCGCGAAGCTCAGTGTGTTGATGAAAACGATAAACAGAAGACTGATCAAGTTGTGTTTGACAGAAAGGAGCATGTAATCTTTTCAATGGCACATTAAACAAGCGTCATATTAAACAAACACTTAAATCTTGACGATATAATAACATAATAACAGAAATACAGAAGGCAGGGAGGATAATGTAGGCTTTACATGAACTGGATTGGACAGGAATCACAAGGACAAAACAAAACATACAAATGGTCTAACTCGCTAGGTAAACCTTTCAAAGCAAAACATTACAGCTCTACAGTTCAAAGCTGAATGATCAATGAGCTTATTCTTTTAACAACAGAATGTATGACAAGTGGGTCACAGTGAAGTTCAGAAGGTATTTCGAATCATAATTCAGAAAGAACGCTGGATCTTTGTGACCCGGTTGCGTTCTTGGAATGTGTGTGTGTCATATGTAGTTGTCAATGAGCTCATTCTAACTCTGACGCCCCTTTAGCGGCAAGGCACATTCTTTACATTCTTTGCAATCAATAAAATACAAGGCCTCCATCGAAAGCTATGAGGAAGCAAAGCTAGACAAGATCTCGTTTACAATACACACGCGCACACACACACACACACACACACACACACACACACACACACACACACACACACACACACACACACACACACACACACACACACACACACACACACACACACACACACACACGAAGCCTGAATGTCTGAACTTTGGTTAATCAGTAACCCATCTCTCTTATGCAATCTTTAAATACCGACAATACCTGAGAAGTGTCCTCCTGGAAACATTTTACAAAGTACCCATAATAATAATAATAATAATAATAATAATTCATTTTATTTATATAGCGCTTTTCTGACACCTGAAGTCGCTTCACAGCATCAACATTGATAACAAGACAAAAATAAACAATTAGACAGAAATAGTATGACAGACAGACAGCAACAATAGTTCTAACTATATGTAAGCAAATGGATAGTATCAGTAAAGGAAACGGACCAGGTTCTAAACAGAGTTAACTAGGATATGCTAGGGTGAAAAGATTTTAAGGTGGGTTTGAAAGGTTAATAGCGAGTTCGAATTCCGAATTAGAGGAGGGAGAGAGTTCCATAATTTAGCTGCTGCCCTAGAAAATGCACACATATTGAATAATGGCCACAAGATGGTGCTATAGACCAGTGTGTTCCGCTAAAACGGACTTTGGTCCTGTAAAATTAATTCGAAAAAATTCTAATAAAAATTGCTATTTTTCTAGCCAGTTGATAGTTATTTTAGTAGATTCTGATGAATGTAAACTTTGAAATTAGACATCTAAAACCAAACCAAATAAGTTCAGAGTCAGTCGAAGTCCTTTGTTTTCCTACTAATCCCAAAACAACGCTGCCACACACAACTTTCACATGGACCTCTGAGGGTGTAATCTGCCCAGCAACCCCCCAGCCCAGCCTTATGACATTAGGTGTAACAATCATAAACCTGCCGAGCCAGTCAGATTTAACGGCCATAACTAATCACAAAGGGCGTTAAGCTCTGTGTGTGTCCTCACACATTCATCCTAATTGAACCCACACAAAGGAAATGGGGAGGCGAGTGTAAAAAGGCAGTTTGAACTAAACAGGTAGTTCATTGAAGGTACAAGCTGGAAGGCTAGGTAAAC
>JAPMUY010003130.1:20000-22500 GCA_026901105.3 Galaxias olidus | reverse complement strand
GTGTGTGTGAGTGTGTGTGTGTGTGTGTGTGTGACTCCTATGTGAACGTCCACCTGATTACCTCTGAAACTGGGGCAGCCTATTTGCTGTTGACTCCTATGTGAACGTCCACCTGATTACCTCTGAAACTGGGGCAGTCTATTTGCTGTTGACTCCTATGTGAACGTCCACCTGATTACCTCTGAAACTGGGGCAGTCTATTTGCTGTTGACTCCTATGTGAACGTCCACCTGATTACCTCTGAAACTGGGGCAGTCTATTTGCTGTTGACTCCTATGTGAACGTCCACCTGATTACCTCTGGAACTGGGGCAGTCTATTTGCTGTTGACTCCTATGTGAACGTCCACCTGATTACCTCTGGAACTGGGGCAGTCTATTTGCTGTTGACTTCTATTTGAACGTCCATCTAATTATCTCTGGAATCGGAACGGTCTATTTGCTGGACCAACACCAGCCAGGCCTTACATGGCACGTGGCTCTAAAGTCAAACAGCCTTTAGATCGCTCTTGGTCAGAATATTTGAATAACAAACACAGTTTACATCATGGACACCGGTACATTTTCTTGAGCAAGCACGAGCAATAAAATTAGTTTGATTTCAATGACAAACACTAGTTTGTTGCAAGTTAATCTTTGCCATGGAAGCTCAAACACACACACACACACACACACACACACACACACACACACACACACACAGAGTGAAATGAAGGGACGAATTCGTAGAATCCTCAAAGATAACCAATAAGGCGGACCTTTGATGTTAGTACACAGAGACGTGTGTGTTTGTCACGTCAAATACATGTAGATAGGTGTGTGTGTGTGTGTGTGTGTGTGTGTGTTTGTCATAGATAGAGGTGTGTGTGTTTGAGTGTGTGTGTGTGTGTGTATTTGTCATGTCAAATACATGTAGATAGGTGTGTGAGTGTGTGTGCGTGTGTGTGTATGTGTGTGTGTGTGTGTGTGTGTGTTTGTCATTGATAGAGGTGTGAGTGTGTGTGTATGAGTGTGTGTGTGTGTGTGTGTGTGTGTGTTTGTCATGTCAAATACATGTAGATATGTCTGTTTGTGTTTGCCCCTGCGTTTGGCCAGTTACACTAACCTAACTTACTGAGTAAGCTGTACTCAACACTAAATGCTGAATAACCCTGTGGTAGGTTTGTTAATGTTCAGATTCTACTGAACATGAAGGCGTTTAAGAACAGGCCCTGATTAACACTACCTCAACATCAGACACCGACATTCAACGAACAAAACTCTGGGAAGAACTCTGTTTAAACAAGTAAGGTTTTGCATTAGAGGCACACATAATCTAGCAACATGGAAATGCTCTAAGCAAAATAAGCGTTACCAATCATCTGTAAACATATGAGTTCATACTGTATAACGTGTCCCAGTGTCACTGTCAACAGCTCAAAGAAGAAACAGTACCATTTTAGAAATGTGGAATACAACTCAACAAAGATTCTAGAAGAACACTGCTGAAGATAAACTAGTGCAAACTATAAATATATATAAAAAGAAAAAAAAAGCTTTGCTGTCAATAAACACTGTTTCAATAACTTGTTCAACTAGTCTCAGGTAGTTGACAAATTGCATTTTCCTCTCTTCCTTTCAGCCTAAGGGTGAGGGTTCAGGTCAAGGTCAGGCCGTTAACAATGTTTGAACCAGGAAGTTACTTTGTATCTGTACTACAGTTTATCAACTCTCAACCACAAACAAAACAGTACACACTAAAGTTCCCACTGTTGGATCTGTCTCTGTCTCTGTCTCTCTCTCTCTCTCTCTCTCTCTATCTGTCTCTCTCTCTCTCTCTCTCTCTCTATCTGTCTCTCTCTCTCTATGTCTATGTCTCTCTCTCTCTCTCTCTCTCTCTCTCTCTCTCTCTCTCTCTCTCTCTCTCTCTCTCTCTCTCTCTCTCTCTCTCTCTCTCTCTCTCTCTCTCTCTCTCTCTCTCTCTCTCTCTCTCTCTCTCTCTCTCTCTCTCTCTCTCTCTCTCTCTCTCTCTCTCTCTCTCTCTCTCTCTCTCTCTCTCTCTCTCTCTCTCTCTCTCTCTCTCTCTCTCTCTATCTCTAAGCTATCTCTCTCTCTCTCTCTCTCTCTCTCTCTCTCTCTCTCTCTCTCTCTCTCTCTCTCTCTCTCTCTCTCTCTCTCTCTCTCTCTCTCTCTCTCTCTCTCTCTCTCTCTCTCTCTCTCTCTCTCTCTCTCTCTCTCTCCAAAATCTCTCTCTCTCTCCTCTCCCTCAGCCCCCTCCCTCTCTTCCTCTCCTCTTGCTGAGCACTGCCCTCCTGATAAAAGCCCCTCCAGACCATAATAATCCTGTATATCTTGGCTGGCCGCGGTAACCATGAAAACAAACACCAGGAGTTCCTCCATTAGACGACCACCGCGAGAGATGGCGTGTCTGTGTGAGTGTGTCTGTGTGTGTGTGTGTGTGTGTGTGTGTGTGTGTCTGTATGTGTATGTGAGTGTATGTGTGTGTGTTTCTGTGTGTTTGTG
>JAPMUY010003130.1:0-15000 GCA_026901105.3 Galaxias olidus | reverse complement strand
AGAGACACTTCTGAAGGAGAAAGCCGCTGCAGTTCTTTGCTAACAGAGGAGTCTTTCATAGGAGTTTGAGGCGTCTGAGTGTGAAAAACAAACGCACTCACTACAAACAGAATGGCCCGCCTCTGTGAGTGTGTGAGTGTGTGTGTGTGTGTGTGTGTGTGTGTCTCTGACCTGTGAAACCCTGACTCCCACGTAGCGCAGAACCCCGTTGCAGACCAGTAGCCAATCACGCGGCGTCTCTGTGCCTCGCGTCCCGATAGGTCTGATCTCGCTGGTGCTGGGTTGCCATGTCCTGGAGCTAAGAACCCCCTCCCAGGCGGGCGGGGAGATGTACTGTCCCGAAGGCAGCGTGCGGACGATGGCCAGCGTCCCCGTGCACACCGACTTCCTCACCTTCTGATTGTTCTTGTAGAACCTCCTCACCAGAACCGTGGAACGTTCCGTGCGGTTCCGTAGGAACTCCCCGTGGTCGCAGACCCCCCCCTCCGCCTCGCCGGCGCTCTCTCCGCTGTCGCTCTTAGGAGGCGAGGAGGGCGAGGACGGCTGAGACAGAGGCGACGAGCGCAGAGACCCTCTGCGGCTCCGCACCACGCCTCCTCCTCTTCCTCCTCCTCCTCCTGCGGGGGTCGTCGCCGCGGTTTCCAGAGAGCTCCGGTGCAGAAAGAGCTTCTCCAGGGATACCTTGGTGACCCTCGGCCGGCGGTCCAGACGCTCCAGGCTGGAGTAGCCGTCTCTCAGGAGGCGGGGCCCCCGGAGGCTCCGCCCACCGTGAGCGGAGGAGGAAGAGGAGTCTGAGGGGTCGCCGTGGCGACAGGAGTTTGGGGAGGCCAGAGGGGAAGGGGGCAGGATGGACACGGGGAGGCTGCTGCGACGCAGGTGACCACAGCAGCCACGCCGCCGCGGGGAGGAGGAGGAAGAGGAGGAAGAGGAGGTGGGACAGAGGCAGGAGTTAGGACACGGCCCCTGGGATAGACTCCTTCTCCCTGCCGCACCAGTCTCTGCTACGCTGACGTTATTCCCAGTTAAACTAACGTTATTCCCAACAGGAACCGCATCGACAGCGTTCCCCCGCCCAGACCTCCCATTCCCACCATTGGTGTCTCTGTGATGGGAAGAGTTTTCCCAGTGCCTGCCCCCTTCCACAAGGTCACACGACAACTTCCTGTAGAGCAACAGGGAAGGCCTGTGATTGGGGCTCTCGCTGCGGCACGCGGGCTGTGAATGGTCGGAATAGCGCCGTACTTCCTGCTTGTTGTCGTCGTTGTGCATGATGGGATATGTAGTGTCAGAGCTGGGCCTTTTCTCAGCAGATGAAGGTTAATGTCACAGGTTAAAGAACTACAGTTGCAGGTGAAACAGCAAGCATAGGCCCACAGGAGACTGCCCTGGAAAACAACGAAATACTCATAACAGATTCATCTGTCAGATTAATTATTTTAAATAAACAGTAAATAACGAAAGATGATAAATCATTATTCCAGGAACACTGCAATGCATGTGTATGTAACCTGTTAATAACATATAGAAAAAACGACAGTGCAAAACAAACGATACTGTTTGAATGTTTATGTACAGTATCTACGAGATCCAAACAGAGTCATTTTACTCACAGGATCAGGCAGATCCAAGGACAGCAATGCACCAGCTGAGTGGGGGGTCCTTGGAGACTGCACGTGTCACAATGGTCCCCAATCAAAAGGGGTGGAGACAGCCTGCGCACATTCTCATAGTCTGATGATGATGATGATGATGATGAGTGTGTGTGTGTGTGTGTGTGTGTGTGTGTGTGTGTGTGTGTTACTGATTATTTGTCTCGTTCCTGTCCAGTTTCTGCAGCACGCTTGCTAACTGGATCTCATCTATAAAAGAAAAAAGAGTGAGAAGAGCAAGATGAGAGAGAGAGAGAGAGAGAGAGAGAGAGAGAGAGAGAGAGAGAGAGAGAGAGAGAAAGAAGGGAAGGGCATCAAAACAGAGGGACATATTTTAGCAGCACGATCACACACATTTGCTAATCATGAAAGTACACCATGTACATTTCTGTTGGTGCTGTCTACACTGTAACTCTCTGCCTCCCCGTCCTGTTCCACACACACACACACACACACACACACACACAGACACACACACACACAGACACACACACACACACACACACACACACACACACACACACTGTAACGCTCTGCCTCCCCGTCCTGTTGTTCGATACACTCCCTGCTGACGCTTACACACACACACACACACACCCAACACACACATACACATATCCACTTTGCCACACACAAACATGTGCACACACACGTCCTTTCAATCACCACAAACACACACACACACACACACACAGGTTCCCTCACAAACGCACATTCATTCTACCACACACACACACACACACACACACACACACACACACACACACACACACACACACACAGATTCACTCTACCACACACACACACAGAGATTCACTCTACCACACACACACACACACACACACACACACACACACACACACACACACACACACACAGATCACCCTACAAACAGATCACCCTACACACATATTCACTCTACCACACACACACACACACACACACACACACACACACACACACACACACACACAGTCCCACACTCACACTCGCACACACACACACACACACACACACACACACACAAACACATCCCTTATTAGAGGGAGTCTTGAACAACAACCTCAGAATGTTGTTCATTCATCACCAACGGCAACAATAGTTCACGTCTGGCGGTGTGCATGGAAAATAAAAGTAAACACTAGAATGGACTCTTCTAGCATATCTCTATGTGGAGTGACCTTGCCAGCAGTAACATATGATAACTCTATCTCACTGCTCGGCCATTTAGACAATACATAAGAGTCGTCTCCATTAAATGACTTGATAAATTATTTTATGATTCAATTTGGAGGTTACCAGAACAATTCCAAAATAGAACATTCTCTGAAAAATAGCTGCAGCATCTCCACTTGTTTTTGTAACAATCTAAACAGGAAATAAATGTGTTAATGCCGTTGCCCCTGACAACAACAGAGTTGAGAGAGAGAGAGAGAGAGAGAGAGAGAGAGAGAGAGAGAGAGAGAGAGAGAGAGAGAGCAAAAGAATGACAATAAAGAAAGGGAAAAACAGAGAAAAGAAAAGGAGTGAAGAAAAAGAGAGATTAGGGAGTTGTGTCTATAAACTGTGTGAGAGATTAGGGAGTTGTGTCTATAAACTGTGTGAGAGATTAGGGAGTTGTGTCTATAAACTGTGTGAGAGATTAGGGAGTTGTGTCTATAAACTGTGTGAGAGATTAGGGAGTTGTGTCTATAAATTTCAGGGTTACGATTAGGGTTAGAAAGGTGAAAGCTGGAAGGTCAGGGTTAGGGTTAGGGTTAGGGTTTGAAACGTGAAAGTATAGCGCTGGAAGGTCAGAGTTAGGGTTACATGACATTACATCACATTCATTTAGCAGACGCTTTTATCCAAAGTGACTGACAAAAAATAGCGCCTACAAAAAGAGAAGGTAAAAACTACAAGTCAGGTAGAGAAAATAAGTACATCCCTGACCTAATCACCCAGATGAAAGCTAAGCAAGTGCTATAAGTAGGGTTAGTAGGTTAGTAGGGTTAGGGTTAGAAAGGTGAACGTCCAGCGCTGGAAGGTCAGGGTTAGGGTTAGTAGGGTTGGTAGGGTTAAGGTTAGTAGTCGAAAGGTGAAAGGTAAAAAGTGAAAAGGGAAAGCTGGAAGGTAAGGGCTTGAAAGTAAGAGTGATCATGCCAAAAGATAATGGCTTCTTGTCAAACATTTGGTCAAATTATGCAAAGATTTAGCATTTCATCCTCAACACAAATTACTCAAAATCATCAATCCATCAGATCCACTGACTCCCTGCCTAAAAGGGATCCGCCATAGAGCAGCTCTCAGTCTCGACTCCCTGCCGAATAGAGATCCACTATAGAATGGTCCTCGGCCTTGACCCTCTGCCTAAAAGGGATCCCCTATAGAGCAGGCCATAGCCTTGACCCTCTGCCTAAAAGGGATCCACTATAGACCAGTCTATAGCCTTGACCCTTTGCCTAAAAGGGATCCACTATAGACCGGTCCATAGCTTTGACCCTCTGCCTAAAAGGGATCCCCTATAGAGCAGGCCATAGCCTTGACCCTCTGCCTAAAAGGGATCCACTATAGAGCAGGCCATAGCCTTGACCCTCTGCCTAAGAAGGATCCCCTATAGAGCAGGCCATAGCCTTGGCCCTCTGCCTAAGAAGGATCCCCTATAGAGCAGGCCATAGCCTTGACCCTCTGCCTAAGAAGGATCCCCTATAGAGCAGGCCATAGCCTTGACCCTCTGCCTAAGAAGGATCCCCTATAGAGCAGGCCATAGCCTTGACCCTCTGCCTAAGAAGGATCCCCTATAGAGCAGGCCATAGCCTTGACCCTCTGCCTAAGAAGGATCCCCTATAGAGCAGGCCATAGCCTTGACCCTCTGCCTAAGAAGGATCCCCTATAGAGCAGGCCATAGCCTTGACCCTCTGCCTAAGAAGGATCCCCTATAGAGCAGGCCATAGCCTTGACCCTCTGCCTAAGAAGGATCCCCTATAGATTAGGCCATAGCCTTGACCCTCTGCCTAAGAAGGATCCCCTATAGAGCAGGCCATAGCCTTGACCCTCTGCCTAAGAAGGATCCCCTATAGAGCAGTTCCTAGCCTCCTCAGAGAGCGCTGGAGCCTGCAGCTCTAGAAACCCCCCGGTCATGTGGGCTGCCGGAATGTGATGGTGGTTTCCTCACAGAGTGGGAGAGGTTTGTCCAGAGAAGATTACGGAGTCTGCGAGTGTGTGTGTGTGTGTGGAGTGTGTGTTGAGTGTGTGTGTTTGTCTGCGAGTGTGTGTGTGTGTGTCTGCAGAGTGTGTGTGTGAGTGTGTGCAGTGTGCGTGTGTCTGCGAGTGTGTGTGTGTGTGTGTGTGTGTGTGTGTGTGTGTGTGTGTGTGTGTGGAGGGGAGGGGAGGGGGTGAGTCCATTGATTCTAGGTCAATTTAGTGAGTTAACGACCTCAATCCTTTTTTCTCTGTGCCAACTTCTCACACCCACAAACTACACTATTTCACAACAACGCAGTTACTGCAACGTTCAATCTGTCATTCAGTACAGACACGCATGAGGTCACACACACACACACACACACACACACACACACACACACACACACACACACACACACACACACACACACACACACACACACCGTAATGTATATCAAGGTGTCTGTGCGGTGTGTGTTCAGTGTTGCAAAACTTCAATGAAAGGATGAAAAAGAGAGACACCAAAAACCCTTCATTCTTTCATTCATCAAATGTTCCCACAACTCCCTCCTGTTAGTCGGTGGTGTTTGAAACATTATCTGTGAGAAGATAAGACTTCTATGGACTTCTATGCGGTTCAACTCATTTCCTGTCTCTCTCTCTCCCTAACTCTGTCTCTCTCTCTCTCTCTCTCTCTCTCTCTCTCTCTCTCTCTCTCTCCCTAACCCTGTCTCTCTCTCTCTCCCTAACCCTGTCTCTCTCTCTCTCCCTAACCCTGTCTCTCTCTCTCTCTCCCTAACCCTCTCTGTCTCTCTCTCTCCCTAACCCTGTCACTCTCTCTCTCCCTAACCCGGTCTCTCTCTTGGTGTGTTAGAGTGTCTGTCACTCATGCTCTCTGTCATTCTCTCTCTTTGTAAGTCTGCAAGCGCGTATTTTTTTTACTCTTTAAACCTCTCTCGCCCCTTCATTGTCTCTCTCTCTCTCTCTCTCTCTCTATCTCTCTCAGTTCAAAGTGTGTTTTGTTATCAGTTGAGCTGTGTGGTTATGACAGGGCAGACAGCCGTCTCTCCCCAGGGTGGATCCAGCGTCTGGAAGGAGAAACCTGCCAGGATCTCAGGTCCACTGTGGCGTGGCTGACCTGAGCCACAACACCCCCACTCCCCAATCAGGTCCACTGTGGCGTGGCTGACCTGAGCCACAACACCCCCACTCCCCAATCAGGTCCACTGTGGCGTGGCTGACCTGAACCACAACAACCCCACTCCCCAATCAGCTCCACTGCTCTGCCTTTATTATTCTTCCCAGCACATTCTGTCGGTCCTGTGATAAACGCCCCACCTCTCGAAGCTACTCACTGGAAAGTGTCCTTATAGAACAGATTTATTAAATATTGTCAGTTAAGTTGTTAAGAAAAGTAGTTCACAGAAGGAGTTGCTCTCACCTTGAGTCATTCGGTCTGCGGAATGGAGAAAGTGATAATCTGTGATACAAAGGTTTAAGGATCCAATCTGACGTCATCCGACCCCCTCTCTCCCTCGTCTCTCATCTTCACCCTTCAACACGGCTAAGCCAGCTACAGCCAGTGAGAGTAAAAGACATGGGGGGGGTGACAGAGAGAGAGATAAACATGAGACGACAGAGAGAGACAAAGCGACGAATCAGGTCCCACATAAGGTATAAACAGGAAGGAGATTCCACACATTCCGGCCAATCAGAATGAACTCAGTTGACTTGTTTTTTGTTTTTTTGTTGCACCTGCTTTTGCCACCGTGAAACTATTACCCTGAAGAGTGTGTATGATTACTCAGTCCTAGTGCACATGAAGTAGACACATGCACACGACACACATACCTGTACAGGTGGCACATACCTGTACAGGTGGCTGTCAAAGGTACAGTGTGGTATTTTGTGAAGAAATGTGTTTGTTCTCAAAATATAAAATTTCCAACAATGAAAACATAAAACTTTTCAAGGATGCTGCATTGACTTGGACAATATAATTTGTTTCTCAAAGACTACTTCCAGATGAACAAAAAAGTACACATAATCATAGCAACATGTAATTTAATGAGTTAAGCAAAAGAAATGTTTAGCTATCACACACGTTGGATCCCCACATTTGGATGTTTGGCAGTGAACCAATGTGACTAACGTTTCCAGGGATTTCAATGTGAAGATGACTCACTATGTATTTAAGTTTTAAGTTAAGCTAAAAGGGGATTTTGGCCAGAAAGTGTTTTTCTCTAATGGACCAAAGTCTTTGTTTTAAAAAATCTAAATGACTACAATAAAGAAATACAAATAATCCCCAACTCTCTAAAACTCTGCATCTGAAAGCAACAGGAAAAGTCCTCAGACACTGCTATGATGTGAGCTAACCAATACTCATTCAAAAACACTGCCTGAGACACTGCTATGATGTTAGCTAACCAATGTTCATTCAAAAAGCCCTAAGACACTGCTATGAAGTGAGCTAACCAATGTTCATTCAAAAACACTGCCTGAGACACTGCTATGATGTTAGCTAACCAATGTTCATTCAAAAAGCCCTAAGACACTGCTATGATGTTAGCTAACCAATGTTCATTCAAAAAGCCCTAAGACACTGCTATGATGTTAGCTAACCAATGTTCATTCAAAAAGCCCTAAGACACTGCTATGATGTTAGCTAACCAATGTTCATTCAAAAAGCCCTAAGACACTGCTATGATGTTAGCTAACCAATGTTCATTCAAAAAGCCCTAAGACACTGCTATGATGTTAGCTAACCAATGTTCATTCAAAAAGCCCTAAGACACTGCTATGACGTTAGCTAACCAATGTTCATTCAAAAAGCCACGGCTAGAATGTTCATTCAGCAAAACAAATCACTGTCAGTCAACCGGGAGAGGGGGGAGGGAGAGGGGGGAGGGAGAGGGGGAGGGAGAGGGGGGAGGGAGATCTATCAGCGTGAGTCAGTGAAATAATGACACGAAGGGTGTCGCCTTCCTCCCTCATCCTCCTCATCCTCCCTCATCCTCCTCAATCAGGCGTGGTCGGTGATTTCCCAGTAACGTGTGTCCCCCCTTCCTGCTCTTCCCTCCCTCCTCCTCCCTCCACCTACCCCCCCACCTCCTCCTCCTCCTCAATCAGGTGTGCTAGGTGGCTTCCCAGCAAGGTGTGTCAAACTGTGCAATGATTTCACAACAATGCAGTTCCTGCAACATTCAATCTGTCAGTCAGTACAGACACGCATGAGGTCACACAGTCCATCAGTTAAATCAGAAATACACAAACCAAGGTACATTCTCAAACACACACACACACACACGAGAGAGAGAGAGAGAGAGAGAGAGTCTATCCGTTAAATCAGAAATACACAAACCGAGGTATATTCTTTACCCATTACCCCACACAATCGCACGCAACATTAAAACACACGCATGTTGAAAGTCAGGTAGATCATTGCCATAGGCACTTTGCCAGACAGCCACTCAGAAAACACTGCAGCTTGTAGCCTCTAGAACACATGCACATCATCCTGTGTGTTGCTGTGTTCTGCTGTCAGCTTGTAGCCTCCAGAACACATGCACATCATCCTGTGTGTTGCTGTGTGTCTGCTGTCAGAAGAACACATGCACATCATCCTGTGTGTTGCTGTGTTCTGCTGTTAGCTTGTAGCCTCCAGAACACATGCACATCATCCTGTGTGTTGCTGTGTTCTGCTGTCAGCTTGTAGCCTCTAGAACACATGCACATCATCCTGTGTGTTGCTGTGTTCTGCTGTCAGCTTGTAGCCTCCAGAACACATGCACATCATCCTGTGTGTTGCTGTGTTCTGCTGTCAGCACACACATAGCCTCTAGAACACATGCACATCATCCTGTGTGTTGTGCTGTGTTCTGAGAGACATGTCAGTGTGTTGCTGTGTAGCCTCTAGAACACATGCACATCATCCTGTGTGTTGCTGTGTTCTGCTGTCAGCTTGTGTGTTGCTGTGTTCTGCTGTCAGCCCTCTAGAACACATGCAACATCATCCAGAACACATGCACATCATCCTGTGTGTTGCTGTGTTCTGCTGTCAGCTTGTAGCCTCCAGAACACATGCACATCATCCTGTGTGTTGCTGTGTTCTGCTGTTAGCTTGTAGCCTCCAGAACACATGCACATCATCCTGTGTGTTGCTGTGTTCTGCTGTCAGCTTGTAGCCTCCAGAACACATGCACATCATCCTGTGTGTTGCTGTGTTCTGCTGTCAGCTTGTAGCCTCTAGAACACATGCACATCATCCTGTGTGTTGCTGTGTTCTGCTGTCAGCTTGTAGCCTCTAGAACACATGCACATCATCCTGTGTGTTGCTGTGTTCTGCTGTCAGCTTGTAGCCTCTAGAACACATGCACATCATCCTGTGTGTTGCTGTGTTCTGCTGTTAGCTTGTAGCCTCTAGAACACATGCACATCATCCTGTGTGTTGCTGTGTTCTGCTGTCAGCTTGTAGCCTCTAGAACACATGCACATCATCCTGTGTGTTGCTGTGTTCTGCTGTTAGCTTGTAGCCTCCAGAACACATGCACATCATCCTGTGTGTTGCTGTGTTCTGCGGTCAGCTTGTGAAATCTTCTGTGTGGTTCACCATCTGATCTGTACACACATAACATACTGATGTCAGAAATGACCTCAGCACCTCTCTATTCCTCACAGTAAGACACACACCCTACACACACTCAAACTCGCACGCACGCACGCACACACGCACACACGCACACACACACAGAGTCAAACCAGATGTTCCACTTTCTAACACCAGGGACACAAATTCGACAGCGGGGGTTTGTTTATTGACAACGCCACTAACTATTGTCAACATTTATCTAACGTCTTGGTATGCTGAGGATGGTGTTTATGAGATGAAAAGCCATGGAGGAGGTACGATAGTGTGTCAGCTCAGAGAGGACACTTCCTGTGAGGTAGACTCTGCTCTTTAAACTTATATCTCTTTCTGCCTGGGTCCACCCAAATAGTGTCACATACAGAAGTTATTCCAACATAAAGTACACGCATTAGCAGCAGTAAAACACCCAACTGGCACCACCTCTTACTCAGTCACTCCCCTTCGTGTGTGTGTGTGTGTGTGTGTGTGTGTGTGTGTGTTAGACATCAGGAAAGGGAGAGAGAGAGGAGTATGACGTTTTTACAAGTTTGATAAAAGCAAAAAAGCGCCTCACATTTTCCCCAACAATCCGAGTGCAACAAAACAATCATTTCATCATCACATTTCTGCCCTGTCTGATTCAGCTCAGACACATGTGGAAATATCCCCGCAGAACCAGTTCTGATCTGATCCTAGTCTTTTATGATACAGTCATACTGCAAAAGAAATGTACATAAAGTAAGACCATTGAATCAACCGAACAACAAGGCAAACTTGAACAGTGAGAGTCTTTAGACTCGCATGTGGAATGCCACAGGGCAGACACTACGCACTATACACAGTGCAGCACTAGACACAGTGTAGCTGTAGACACAGTGCAGCTGTAGACACAGTGCAGCACTAGACACAGGGCAGCAGTAGACACAGTGCAGCAGTAGACACAGTGCAGCACTAGACACCAAGGAGTAGACACAGTGCAGTAGTAGACACAGTGCAGCTGTAGACACAGTGCAGCAGTAGACAGTGCAGCAGTAGACAGTGCAGCAGTAGACACAGTGCAGCAGTAGACACAGTGCTGCAGTAGACACAGTGCAGCAGTAGACACAGTGCAGCAGTAGACACAGTGCTGCAGTAGACACAGTGCAGCAGTAGACACAGTGCAGCAGTAGACACAGTGCAGCAGTAGAGGAATACATTTCTCTCCTCCCCTCTTCTCTTAAACTTTAAAACGGGGTTGGTTCCTTACAACAGCATACAGCTAATAATAATGGAGGAGGAGGAGTGTGGGGGGTGGGGGCGTTCGGGTTCCACAAACTCCCCATTTTCCATGCTCTTTCTCACGAGGGAGACTGTTACCCAACACACCCAAAGGATGACTCACGTACGCGTTATTATGAACCCCACTGCTTTTCATGGAAGGAGATCCCCTCAAGCACCATCAGGAAAAGCAGTGGGATCCGTGCTGCAGTGTGTGGGCACTGGGCCTTTCTTACTAGGGATTAAAGACACAGTCCGAGGTTGTTTAAGTGGTGGGGAAGAACAGCGGGGAGGAGACAAAACCACAGGTCACCATGTTGTTGTTGTTGTTGTTGTTGTTGTTGTTGATGTTGTTGTTGTTGTTGTTTAAGTCACACTTCTCTTTCTCTTTTTAATTTCTCTTTTTTATTTCTCTTTTCCATCTTTAATATAACATCTGATTAAACTGCAACTTCAGAGACAGCATGTGTTTTGGTTACCACTGTATACATGAATAAAGAATATTCCACCTGACCATAGACACCACAACCCTCTCTCCATTCCCACTCATCCACAACCTTGGCATTCACTTCCACTCCACCCTGTCCTTTGAACACCACATCAACCAAATAACCCGGACTGCATTTTTTCACCTGAAAAACATCGCACGACTCCGCCCATCTCTGTCCTTCTCCGCTGCTGAAACCCTCATACACGCATTCATCACATCCAGACTGGACTACTGCAATAGCCTCCTCTACGGTCATCATCATCATCATCATCCGCTTTGTCCGGGGTCGGGTCGCGGAGGTAGCAGTTCCAGCAGGGCATCCCAAACTTCCCTTTCCCGGGCCACATTAACCAGCTCTGACTGGGGGATTCCAAGGCGTTCCCAGGCCAGTGTGGAGATATAATCCCTCCACCTGGTCCTAGGTCTGCCCCGCGGCCTCCGCCCAGCTGGACGTGCCTGGAACACCTCCCTAGGGAGGCGGCCAGGTGGCATCCTTACTAGATGCCCGAACCACCTCAACTGGCTCCTTTCTACGCAAAGAAGCAGCGGCTCTACTCCGAGTCCCTCACGAATGGCTGAACTTCTCACCCTCTCCCTAAGGGAGATGCCAGCCACCCTCCGGAGGAAACTCATTTCCGCCGCTTGTATCCGCGATCTCATTCTTTCGGTCATGACCCACCCTTCATGACCATAGGTGAGAGTAGGAACAAAGATAGACCGGTAGATTGAGAGCTTTGCCTTCTGGCTCAGCTCTCTCTTCGTCACAACGGTGCGATAAAGCGACTGCAACACCGCACCCGCTGCTCCAATTCTGCAGCCCATCTCTCACTCCATTTTCCCCTCACTCGAGAACAAGACCCCGAGATACTTGAACTCCTTCACTTGGGGTAAAGACTCATTCCCTACTTGGAGTAGACAATCCATCGGTTTCCTGCTCTAATGTACCCCATCCAAAACTCTCAACAAACTCCAATACATCCAAAACTCCGCTGTCCGCCTCCTCACCCGCACCCGCTCCCGAGACCACATCACCCCCGTCCTCCAAAACCTCCA
The DNA here is from genome assembly GCA_026901105.3 of Galaxias olidus. Classification (NCBI taxonomy): domain Eukaryota; kingdom Metazoa; phylum Chordata; class Actinopteri; order Galaxiiformes; family Galaxiidae; genus Galaxias; species Galaxias olidus. The sequence continues at coordinate 2,756 of JAPMUY010003130.1, read as the reverse complement.
CTGGCTCCCTATCCCTCAGCGTATCCAATTCAAAGTCCTCCTCATCACATTCAAAGCCCTCCATAACCTGGCCCCCTCCTACCTCTCTGACCTGCTCCGCCGCCACGCCCCACCCCGCTCCCTCCGCTCCTCTGCTGCCAACCTTCTCTCCCTCCCCTGCAGGACCAAGCTCCGAACCTGGGGTGACAGAGCCTCCTCCGTCGCGGCCCCAACCCTCTGGAACTCACTCCCACAACCCATCCGTTACTGTTCTGACCTCCCCACCTTCAAAAACCTGCTCAAAACCCACCTTTTCAGAACTGCTTTTAATGTTTGATATTTGTTTCTTGTTTTTACTGTTTGTTTATTCTTATTTTAAACTTTGTACAGCATCTTTGAGTGTCATAAAAGCGCTTTATAAATAAAATGTATTATTATTATTTATTATTATTATTAATATCAGGCAGTCCCGCACTGTCACCAATATGAATCGGAGTTCATTAAACAGCGTGGGAAGTCAACGTGAATCAACGTGCCTTGATAGCCTTGAGCTGATACATAATAACCTTGACATTCTTGTTTCTTCCTTAATGAGTCTTCATCACTTCAATTTAACTATTGAAGGATTGGCGAGAGAGGGATACTCCCTCCTTCCCTTCCCTCCCTCCCTCCCTCCTTCCTTCCTTCCTTCCCTCCCTCCCTCCTTCCCTCCCTCAGTCCCACTACCCCACTCTTCATCTTTCTCTCTCTCCCTCCCCCTCCCTACCCACTCTTCATCCCTCTCTAACCCTCAAATGCAGTTTCAGATGAAAAGGGTCCTCCCGTGACAACAATAGCAACGGAATTCCAACAATGTCTTTAAAACAGCGCTTCAAGTTCAATAAAAGACGTCCGCAAAGTCAGAGTGAAGCAGCTTAACTCCTGAAGAAAGATTAAAAAACATAACAAAAACTACCTCAAAGATCTGAGAATAATATATAAATGTGTTACTATTTAGACGATCTAACTGTGTGGTACACTCTAACGACAATGGCTTTCTTTAACTTCATTCAAGAAGTATGTGGGCAGTGAATATCCTCAATTAATCTAATGTAATGTAACTGTGAATATCCTCATTAATCTAATGTAATGTAACTGTGTGGGCAGTGAATATCTTCATTAATCTAATGTAATGTAACTGTGTGGGCAGTGAATATCCTCATTGATCTAATGTAATGTAACTGTGTGGGCAGTGAATATCCTCATTAATCTAATGTAATGTAACTGTGTGGGCAGTGAATACCCTCATTGATCTAATGTAATGTAACTGTGTGGGCATTGAATATACTCATTGATCTAATGTAATGTAACTGTATGGGCATTGAATATACTCATTGATCTAATGTAATGTAACTGTGTGGGCATTGAATATACTCATTGATCTAATGTAATGTAACTGTATGGGCATTGAATATACTCATTGATCTAATGTAATGTAACTGTATGGGCATTGAATATACTCATTGATCTAATGTAATGTAACTGTATGGGCATTGAATATACTCATTGATCTAATGTAATGTGATAAATATCATCCACTACGAATGCAGAACAGAGTGAGGGGTTGGCGAGGACAGAGAGAGGGAACGGAGTGAGTAGTTGGCGAGGACAGAGAGGGAACGGAGTGAGGAGTTGGCGAGGACAGAGAGGGAACGGAGTGAGGAGTTGGCGAGGACAGAGAGGGAACGGAGTGAGGAGTTGGCGAGGACAGAGGGGAACGGAGTGAGGAGTTGGCGAGGACAGAGAGGGAACGGAGTGAGGAGTTGGCGAGGACAGAGAGAGGGAACGGAGTGAGGAGTTGGCGAGGACAGAGAGAGAGAGAGAGAGTGAGGAGTTGGCGAGGACAGAGAGGGAACGGAGTGAGGAGTGGGCGAGGACAGAGAGAGGGAACGGAGTGAGTAGTTGGCGAGGACAGAGAGGGAACGGAGTGAGGAGTTGGCGAGGACAGAGAGGGAACGGAGTGAGGAGTTGGCGAGGACAGAGAGGGAACGGAGTGAGGAGTTGGCGAGGACAGAGAGGGAACGGAGTGAGGAGTTGGCGAGGACAGAGAGGGAACGGAGTGAGGAGTTGGCGAGGACAGAGAGAGGGAAGAGAGGGAAGGAGTGAGGAGTTGGCGAGGACAGAGGGAACGGAGAGAGTTGGCGAGGATAGAGAGGGAACGGAGTGAGGAGTTGGCAGAGGACAGAGAGAGCAGGGAGGAGAGGAGTTGGCGAGGAGGGAACACAGAGGGAGGGAGAGGAGTTGGGGACAGAGGGAGGAGAGGAGTTGGCGAGGATAGAGAGGGAACGGAGTGAGGAGTTGGCGAGGATAGAGAGGAGTTGGGAGGAGCAGAGGAGTTGGCGAGGATAGAGGGGGAGGAGAGAGGAGTTGGCGAGACAGAGAGGAGCAGAGGAGTTGGCGAGGACAGAGGGAGGAGCAGAGGAGTTGGCGAGGATAGAGGGAGGAGCAGAGGAGTTGGCGAGGATAGAGGGAGGAGCAGAGGAGTTGGCGAGGACAGAGGGAGGAGCAGAGGAGTTGGCGAGGACAGAGGGAGGAGCAGAGGAGTTGGCGAGGACAGAGGGAGGAGCAGAGGAGTTGGCGAGGACAGAGAGGGAGGAGCAGAGGAGTTGGCGAGGATAGAGGGAGGAGCAGAGGAGTTGGCGAGGACAGAGAGGGAGGAGCAGAGGAGTTGGCGAGGAGAGAGGGAGGAGCAGAGGAGTTGGCGAGGATAGAGGGAGGAGCAGAGGAGTTGGCGAGGA
>JAPMUY010003126.1:0-24518 GCA_026901105.3 Galaxias olidus | reverse complement strand
TCTGTGCAGCAGCTGTACAAGGCTCTCACTGAAATATTGTTCTCAGCCATCCGCCTGAATAAGGTCGCACACCAAGACACACCAAGAAGTTTGGCAACACAACCCAGAGGAAGACCAATTTCAATTAAATGACTGAGTGTGTCTGCTGAAACTGCCCTGTTTTTTTTTCCAATTCCAAAATCACAGCTGTTTGTTCACATTCCTTCTGAATCTGGATAATGCTATTGATATGTGTGAGGGCTGAAATTGTGTCTTCTGGAATGTTAATTATTTGAGACAGAGCACTTATGAACACCAGCTCTTGGCGGCAAACAAACTCCAGCAAACAAACTCCAGATAATCTATGTCCAGAGGTTGCCTCTCCAGGACATGCACCAGTCGATCACGCAGTCTCTGAAGGATGTACAATTTCAGTAATTCCTGAAGATTCAAAAACACCAAAAAATGTAGTTTATTGCTGAGGACATTTACAACTCTGAATCAGTTGAACACTGTTGTCTTAATATAGACATACCACACTCTTAATAAAAAAAGCTTACAGTAATTGTGTCAAGTGACTGCTAGTTGAGCTTTAACTATATTAGTTATTCCCTACTAATGTAATAATACTATATCACTATTTTTATTTCAACAGTGTGATCACTTTCAACATTTATTTGTTTGGCAAAGCTATTATCATCAGGGCATTTTCATTGCATTGGGGTTGACGCTTAGGCCTATACCTTCCTGAGTAAGCTAATTATGGTTTGAATATTGCCTGATATCCTTCCCAATTATGTCAATAGCCAATTACGTTGTAAGTGACTTGCTAATAATACTAGTTTGGCTGAATGTTTTGGGTTTCACTTACACATGAGTTGCTACCGGACGCCATACTGGACGGTCGTTGGGAGAACGTTGAGCCAGTCTAGTTGCTGGATCCATGTACTGGACTCAGTGTCGGACACCGCCTTCTCTGACCTCCAGTCAACAATAACGAGTGCGCCGAAACAGCGCTCTGTGACGGTGCGGCGACATCCGCTAGAGTGTACGAGAATATGATTGGCTGAAATTAAAAGTCACATCTGATAGGCTACAGAGCTTCCCCATTTGAAAAAAATGTATTCGTGAGTCGAGCTGTGGCAGGAAGGTCTCAAAAATCCACACACGAATACGAAGTGATCCACAAATGTTAGACGATTCAGAAATGCAGATTCGGCAGGTTTCAAATAAATATAACCGCTTTGAGATTTTATTTGACATTTGTGTAAACCTAAACATATTTGTATGAACTACGTAATTTATATATAAATCTCTAAAAACATTTGTGAATTGATATGCATTTATTTGTGAGCAGTGTCACTTATATATAAATCACAAAAAAAAATTTGTGAATCCTTATACATTTATTTGTGAACCACATCATTTATATATAAATCAGGAAATATATTTGTGAATTGTTCTGCATTTATTTGTGATTTTTGATAGCGATCTAATTCCATATTAAGTGTGGAGTGTTGCGCATCATGTCTAAGTTTAAAGAAAGGTCTGGTTACCGAAAACGAAAAAGACAGAAAAGAAAGACAGGAGCGAGAAAAGAAAAGGCGACAGTATGTCACCCAATTTTTCACAAAGAAAGGTTGGTACAGTCCGTGAGTGCTGGTAATTAACCAGTTAGCTTATAAACAGGCTACTTTTGCTCCCCCATCAGAGTTACTTCATCTTCACAGAAAATTGTGAATGTTTACATTTGAATCCTCTTTCAGCCGACATTATTCAATGCAGGCAAACGTTTAGCAAGCTATTCATACAAAATCAGTTTTCCCTGTCCATGCCTGGTGCCAGGCCCAACAGATGCAACTTCAGGCTCAGCAGCCCAGTCTACCCATCCAAATACCCCTAACTATAAACCAGCCCTTGTCCAAATTGAAGGTGAGCAGCATTGTGTTGAATGTCAGCTGGCATAAGTGCAGGGGGTCCTAGGGATTTGTTTTATTATTAAGAATGTTTATTAATAATAAATAAATAAATTTGAAATTTTCAATTATACAAAGGAAAAACTAAACAAAAACCATGCAAAAACTAAAACAGCCTTTGGTCTGCATTGGATGCTGGACAGTTTGAAGCATTGAGTGACTCAGTCTGTAGAAATGACAGCCAATGTTACAATAATACCTAAGTTATAAGTCATACCTAAGTCTAAGTCATATGGCCAAGGTACGTCTCGATGGCTTTGATGCAAACTGAAATATGGTTATTGGTGGTTTAGTAGTGGTGATATGCAACTGCAGGTAATTTGGGTCAACATTCTTGTTAATGTATGTTCAAGTTATATTCATTTTAGGTTATCCGTTAATGTTAAAAGAATTGTCAATATGAGAATGTTACCATTAAAAGGGAATTTAGACTGTAGCAGATAGCCTTTAGCACATTTCTTATAGAGGGTTTTAGTCCTGCATCAACAGTGAATTACACCGTATGCAGAATGTTGCTTGCATATCTGCACAGTGTTTTATTTTCATAGCTCACTGTCAGTATTATAGTACAGTGAGTATTGGACTTCAGGGCTCTAGACTGCCACCAAAAATCTGTTCACTACCACTAAATAAAATATTGGTTGCTGTGCTGCCATTTGATTTTCTGTAGTGTTGTTTTTAAATCATGATCATTATTAAAATCCTAAAGTAATCGTTTTGTCAGTTGGCCGATTTAGTTTGATTATTTATTCTCCTAATTCAAAATACCTACTGGCAACATTTCTTTATTTGTCTCTGGTGCGATATAGTATTCATTGTTGCACATTTAAGATTTTTCCATTGATTTCACAACAAAATAAAAAGTTTTTTTACCAGTGTTACGGCCACCCATATTTTGGTGTCCGCATTGTTTGCATTGTGTGTGTATGTGCGTTTTGTCTTCCCTTCTGTTTTTTCCCTTCGCTGTTCCCTTCATTCAGGTTTGCCACCTGCTTTCCGTTGGTTCCCTCCCCCTCATCACACACCATCAGCCATCCGTTGACGGACCAAACAGGAGCCGATCAGTCTAGTTTAAAACCCTTCTCCCCGCCAGTCTCGTCAGAGCGAGATTAGATTTGTATTCTGTGTGTTCAATGTGTTTAGAGCTCGCTCTCAATTTAGTCAGGTATGTGTTTTGGTGTTCTGTCTTGTGGTGTTCTGTGTTCCGTTCGTTAGAGGGTTTATCCCGATTGTGTCGCCTGTCTGTTCGTTTGTTAGCGAGTGCTAACTAGGCCTATAGTTATTCAGTTTGTTTGTATGTCCCCTTTCGACCCTTCCTTAGTTTCTGTTTGAGATAACTTTTGTTTGGTTTTCCCCTTGCCCTTTTGATCCTGTATATTATAGTGTTTATTTTGTTCTTTACCTTTCCCCCCCAATATTACCAGTACTCGGTACTGTGTTTTATTTTCTCCCTGAGAGCGGCTAGATTAGATACCCGTGGGTTTACATTTAACGTCACGTAGTGTATTCTCTTTTTAGAAACATGAGATTAGGAGCGGTGCCACCCCGTGTAGTTTTGACAGCAAGCGTGTTATAGGCAGCTTAGCTCTTTTGTTGGTTTCTTTGATTTAGCACCGTTTGTATAGCCGTGGTATCTCTTTTTGTTTTGTCCCTGCTAATAAATACAGTCATTTTACATTCTTGGATTGTGTATTGTGTCCACCTTTCACCACCGCATTGCATACTCTGGAATGTTCGGTCTTTCAGCGCCCTAGACTAGCCGTACAGCTGAAGGAACGTAACAACCAGTTTTTGTAGTACTGACCACTAAATGAAAAACTTAAAATGTTAGTCTGGAGGCCTTGACTACAAGAGAGTTGCAAGCCTGCAAAGGTAGTTATTTAAAGCTTTGAATGGATCCATTGGGTTGTGGTTACAGCAATTGCACAGTTGGCATGGCCTAGGGTAGTAGGGCCCGATGGGATATATTTTCATGGGGCCCCAAATGTCTGGCGGCGCCCCTGAGTCTAAGGCTGGCATAATGTTATGTCATACATGAAACTAAAACGTACAGTGCGATTTGAAATAGCTAGGTAGTTAACGTTAGCCAAGTCTACCCAACCTAGCAAGCTAAGCTAACATAGCTAGCGCAAGTGGGACGGACACATTGGACCGCACCGATGTCTGGTAGGGCACGGTTACACAGCTTTGTGAAAGCAAAACAGTCTATGTCTGAGAAAAAATATATAAACTACATAGAGTACACCAACACAGAACCAGTGCTAACAGCAGCATAAGATATATGTTTGACTAGAACGTGTGCACCCCAATATTTCCCATTTGGTAACGCACAAGAATGAATGCATTGTAAACAGTGTTGCCAAGTCCGCTTATAAGAAGCGACTTTGGGTTGATTTTTTTAAAAAGTCGCTTACAAATACTGGTAGTCCCGGGGTGCGGCTTTTTGGGCTTGTTTCTATGGTGTAAATGCTTATTTGGGCTTGCTCCCTATATGTCTAACGTTAAATAAAGTTTCACTGAGCGCCATCAAAGCAGATGCTGTTTTACCCGAGGTATGTTTCATAGCAATTTACGCTGCATCTCTAAACTGCTCCGTGCAGTTTTATGTTCGTGGTTAACTCTGCGGTAATCGGGAAAATTGAGAAGGGGGAGGCTGCAGACCTGGAGCCCAGCCACTCTCAGTCCCCTTAGACACTCTCAGTCCCCTGCCAGTTTATACGTATCGTCCAGTTGGTGGCGGTAATTCACATTAAACTGGTTTGCAAAATAAAGAACAAAAATGAAGTCGAAGAAGAAGAAGAAGACTCTACACACAAGTTAGAGGTATGCTAATTCCTATAAAATGTATTTACTAATATTATTGTTAAGCAGAACCGTAATGTTATTATGGGTAATTTAAAGAAACTCGCTAAGGCTTTATTTCAATTTATTGTGATATATCTCGTGATTTCAACGTTTTGAAGTTGCACCATGCATTATCTCCAACGCAGTACTAGCCGAGTTAAGTACGTTAGCAACTATAATTAGTGGGCATGAAAGTTTATTTTAGCTGAAGTCATCGATATTGTTAACTGAATATGTTAAATTATACTTTGTTTATTTGGGGTGCGATCTATCGGAATTATTTCTCTGGTAGTCCTTCATGTGTGCCCTTGCTGTCACCGGAAATGTGTCCATTCTGGATGCTGAGAACACATTTGTTAGAGGACCAGTCATTGACATAAGGGTCTCGATAAAGGAAATGATCAAACATTGAACACCTGCCATTATTTACAAATAACCATTTTCTTTCCAACTTTTCTTTCCTTTAGTGAACAAGAGGAATTTGATTAAAAAACAAAATAAATCTTGAAGAAGAGAGGCAAAGGCCAGGAATAGATTCCCAAGTTTTACTAAACAGTTCATGGTTCACAAATAAATTATCTTTTTTCTTTTTTATTTCAGAAAGGGGTGAATTGTTTGTCTTTGTTAAATGCTATGTAAAATTCTGTTCTGTAGATGTATGACAAACAATAGTGAGTTGGACAGCAGACATTTAATCAATGGTGCATATCATTACACTGTATGTCTTGAGGGGTTATATATTTGAATTGAACGTTTATATATAAATTCTGAACAACTGAAAGTACATGGATCACTCAATTGCACTTGGCTCCTGTGTATGAAAAAAACACAAGTGGATATAACTATATGCTAAACCCTAATGCAGCCTTTTTAATCAATAGCAAAGTGCTTTTCATTACATTGTACAACCAGTGCAGCATATCTCATATTGGTCAGTCTACAGAGGGTTAATATCAAAGTATACTATTGACTGCTGCTGCATACTTCATCTCATATCTTAATATGTTTATATTTTAATTCACTTAACAATCGCAAAGTAAAGCTAAATAACTTTAAATCCGGTTTTCTGTCAGTGTTCTAAACGGCATGGCGCCTGTTGCTGTCTAAGGTGACTGGATGTCTAGGTAATTTTTAGGAATTAGCTTGTAGCTTGTTAACCTCTAACTTGTGTAGTGTGTGTAGCTTCATCTTCGACTTTTTTGTTCTTTATTTCGCTGGCTCCAGGTCTGCAGCCTCCCCCCTATAGTAAAGCGTTGCAAAACTTATGGAGTGGACACAAATGTTTTTTTCGGGAGTTGTTTAGTTCATTTAAAATGAACACTGTGTTCATCCATCCTTCCATCCATTAGCTATACCGCTTATCCCATGCAGGGTCGCGGGGGGGGGGGGGGGGGGGGGGGGGGGGCTGGAGCCTATCCCAGCCGACACAGGGCGAGAGGCGGGGTACACCCTGGACAGGTCGCCAGTCTATCACAGGGCCCTCAGTGTTAATATATAGGCTAAAAAGCTCTTGCCAATTCAAAGTTATCTTCCAAAAGGTGTATCATTCAACCTTTACCTTAACAGTTAATTTTAAAAAAAGCATAATCTCCATGCGCTTTTTGCTGGGGTTGCGGCTGATGATTGTTAGAATGTCATACATACAGCCTATGTGCCCATGTGTAGGCTATAATTTAAAAATACATGTTTGGTTTTTTAGCGCTTTTCTCGAGACTCAAAGCGCTTCACACAAATTCGTTGCCAATTAACGAACAACGAATGGACCAACACCCATCAAACACAACACTCAGTCTGAATGATACCACTGCAGCCAACTTGCACCCCCAACATATTACGACAGACTTGCTTAGGACAAAGGACACACAGACCGACTCCAGGTGAACAGGCAGTGACTGGTCAGTGCACTGGAGGAGAATGAAGCATGTTTTTTGATGGTGGGAGGAAACCGGAGTACCCGGAGGAAACACGCAAACTCCACACAGAAAGGCCACTGGGTCAGGTGGGGTTTGAACGCGGGACCTACTTGCTGTGAGGCACCAGTGTTAACCACTGAGCCACCATGCTGCCCTACAAACAGCTTAACTAATTGTTTTCACATCTTGAATATATTATTTTATGTATCCTTTCATCTCAATTATAAATTAAACAAGTGTCCATAATGAAAAAATAGGACACATTGGTTAAAATTGTAATTTGGTTACAAAATTTGGGAGAGTAAAATTGACTGTAGCTTTGCAGAAACATGCACATACGACAAGAATACTGTTAGGACTTTAATCTCGGCAATGCGCTGCCAAGATTTAGCCGTTAACATTCATTTTAATGGAGTTAACACCAACTTAACTAACACACATTTAATCACCGTTGTAGTACCGTTTACACCCATTTGGATAATCAGAGTTTGTCAACTCCCGAGTTTCCTTCCTTGCTAACCCAGAGTTAGATCGGGTTAGTTAACCTACATTTGTAGGATAGACCCCGGGTGACAGTGCTGTCGTACACCCACCATAATATAATGGCGATGGTAAGGGTTGTAACAATACTGCAGCACACAACATTGAAATCCAGATCAGTGTAACAATGTATTAGTGTTGGAATGTTGTTAAAATGAAATAGGCCTACTGTCAAATGGACAACAAAAAAGGAATTCTGGTAAACAGGACTTGAAATTAAGGACATCCTAGGGAGGTAAAAAATGTTAAAGTAAAAAACTGATTCTGGGATGGTCCCAGAGTGGTGGTTAAACAATTACAGAATTGGTTCTTCTTACTTTGGGATTGTACTGGAATGTTTTAAAATGAATAACCATTGTAAGCCCTGACGGCAAATGAAATACAAAAATGTACGACAATGTGTAGGAAAGTGTAACAAACAATAAAACCCATGAATAATTGATGACACCCATTGAAGTCTTTCGTAATATGAGTGATTCATGTCTTTCTACATGCAAAACGTCTCCTGAGATGGATACTTTATTTATCCCCCGGAAGGAAAATTACAGAAATCATAGGATATACAATAAAATGTATAGTACTGACATACAATTTTTACTAGAATTCAGAAGTTTTTTAAGCATTGTAGCCATTGTAGAATTGGTTACTGTGACTGTGTGAATGAACACACAAAGTATAAATCAACTTTCAAAAGTGTTTGAATTCTGTATGTCGATTTAGTGCCACACAGATACATCATTTAACATACACAATTCGAATAAAATCTCAAAGTAATATTTTTATATGGAGTGCCTTATATGTTTAAGAACTACTGAATTCTAGTAAGAATTGTATATGCTAGTTTTATATAAATTTTATACGTTTTGTATAAAGAATATATGTATCGTATGATTTTTACAGATCTTTTCCAGGAGGGTTGTTAAAGCCTGAGAAAATTAGCTGGAGCATATCTGTGAGATAAAGTTGTTTGTTTCTACTGAGGGAAGAACCAGAGATTAGACTAGCTCTAGAAAGTTGCACTCCTCCATAACATCTCAAGGTTAGAACAGAGGTTGCCTAAGTTCACAAAAATAAGTCTCAGCACACGAGATAAATTTGCAGTCACACTAACGATCCTCTGACCAGCAGGGGGCATGGGCCTACTAGTCTAGACAGTCCACCTATAAAGCAAGGACTGTGTTAGTCTTGCTCGATTATCTCGAGAACTGGCTAGATAGCCTTCTGTATATGAAGCTGAAATTTGGCAAGTGGAAAGGACACTGCAGTTTCTATGTAAAATGAAGGCATAGCTTTATATTTGTTCGTCGATCCTTCAGACACCGTACGTTTGAAGCCGGATTGTTGATTGCCTTATCAACCCCCCCCCCCCCCCCCCCCAAAAAAAAAAGAAGACTTGCATGCATCTAAAGGCTAACTTGGATTTCAGAACATTCAGCCTGATAAAAAGCGACTTTCAAACTAACCGAAATACACTGAAAAAAAAAGTTCCTTGAATTTACATGATTTTAATGTGTACATCGGTCCCACACGATCAGAATATGGTCAGCTGACATGATTTTCCTCTTTTTCTCAATGAATTCTTACTCGTCAAACCAAAATAATTCAATAACATCAGACTATTTAAAATAATAATGTTAATTCAACATATTGCTAGTCAGTTTCCATAACACCAATTTATTGTGTAATGCTGAAGTATTTTAATCACGTCCAGGATTCCTAATTTTCAACCGTAATTCTAACTTGATTTTTATTGTTAATATTAATCAAATGTATTATGTATCTGTAAAGCTATTTTATTTTGTCATCAATACCCACGTTAGGTCTGTAAATCTAACTTGATTTATTTGTATTAACTACCCATACGAAATCTTTAACATATCAGCAAAATTATCATTGATGAAAAATAAAGAGTCAAACATCAAATTCCGAGTTAAATGCTGCTATATTGAGCCTTAAAACCTAAGAAGTACATAGAAAAACTTTACATGAGCAAATACAAGCTGTTTTCATCATAGTAAATACAACAGTGGATTCACACACAAAAAAACAGTATCAACTCCAAAGATGCTTTTAAGACAATCCAAATCTTCTGTGGCTCATTACTAGCAGCAGTGTCTCAAGCCGTTTCAGTGAAATAGTCTGTTTTTTAGAGCAAGTGCTTTGTTAGAAAGTTTACCCCCATCCAGTTCCATGAAAATCTTTTGAATTATCTCAAAGGTATAGCGGAGGTCAGCAGGGTAGCTAAGGTTCAGAGCATACATCAATCCGAAAAGCATAGCAACAGCTAATGCTACATTATCAAGCTCTTGCAACACCTTGATCCCTTCAAGGACAATTCCAATGTCCTCTGGTTCATCACTTGAAGCATGTTCTTTAAGTACATAAATCCCAACAGTGGTGTCTTCAATGGAATCTTTGATGGCGTCTTTATCCATGGCCTGTACAAAACAAAAACAAACAAAAGTAGGTAAAAAAGACCTGTTAAGCAAGCCCTTATCAAGGAAAAAAATTATAAAAATGCAATAGGGCAGGCATAGTCACAGTATAGATCTAGACATGGTAAGGTGAAAGTCAGAATGAAGTTACATTTAGAGAAAAGGACAATTAAATACATTAGAACATCAGTCAAATAGGGGTTTCAGCTGATGTTTAAATCACATGAACTCTGAACCTCTGAACTCATTCCCAAACTACTGACATTGAAAGTATTCATAGTTAACTAGTGAGGGACAAAATGTCTGAAATGTTCACTACTACTGCACATATTCACCTCACTCGTTTGGTCCAAAATGAGTCTCTGTTGAGTGGAAGATAAGACAGAAAGGTAAGCACTGATTAATGTACATACCACATATTCCCGCACAAGGTTTTCAGGATCTTCACCCACGTAGATACAAACTCCCTTAATGATACACTCCCGTCCAGCATCAACATCATCACACTGAAAAGAGAATATCTTGATTAGCATCTTAAGCCCCTATGCTTTAAAGTCAACCACTGGTGTAAACTGTCATGTCATATTTCTCTCAAAATATAACACCAGGGTTCCTATAATGGTATGGGCCTTGCTGTGAGCTCCATGTCATGTAGGAGATTGACAGAAAAATACAAATATAGGTCAACACATGTATGAAGCTAAAAAAGCAAATACAGGAAAGGTCAGGACTTAGACAAAAAGATGTGGGAACAGTGCATGACAGACAAATGCACTCATGGCATCCCTGACTTTCCGTACAATTTGTATGCGCTCTCCAATAAATTATGTGGCAACTAAAACATCCTAAAATATTCCACAACTTTTTCATTGTCAAATTGTGGAACTTTTTTCATGACTGTGGGCCCCAGTATCACTCACGTCAGCCATTGTTGCAATTATTGTTTTGAGTCTTTCCCCTAGCTGTCCTCCTCTCTTTTGGAACAGCCTCGTCAGGTTGTCAGAGTAGAGGTCCAGCCGAGAAAGGAACCTGGATTGTAGTGGGACGGTGGTGACTCTCTTGAATTCAGCATTGATCTGAAAACGGGTATCAAGCACATAGAATCAGGTTCAAACGCTAAACATAGGAAGAGAGCCACCATTATACATACAGCAGACCAGAACAGTCTAAGAGGGACATAAAGCACAAACAAATAATATCCAGTCAAGCATATTTGCAGTTTTTGCCAGTGAAACCAAGAACTCCCTTTTAACCACAGCAAATCCAAGATGAAAACCCCAGTATCAGGTAAGTCTTACCTCACTAATTTCAAACAGAGCAGGCCACCTTGCCATGAAATCCTCCACCATTGGTATATTAAGAATAACTTCATGTCTTCGGAGTGCGAACGTTTTTTCCATCTTGAGTTTCACAACCTCTCTGTTGTTTTCTGATGCTGTAGAATGCTTGTTTAGAAGAGCAATGTTTGTCAGTGTAAATCAAGTCTGTATTTTCTATCATAATGAATTGAGAAACAAACACAAGTGATATGTTCTATAACTCAAAATCAACTGTTTTCTTAAATGTACCTCAAAATAGCAACTCAAAAGAAAAACAAATATGACAGGACTTACCACTATAAAGCCTGTGGGTGTGTATGCTGTGCAAATAGGATGATGGACCTTCAAAAAGAAAACATAGTATCAGTGAGGTGTACTCGGTGGATCGCGTCAGTTAATTAATGTGTAAAAAATATAAAAGAAGCACAAAGATGCAACAGACGCAAATGATGTCTTTTCTCTAAAATAGGGCGCAATGTTAGACAAAATGGCAAACGTAAAGTAATGTTAAATCCAGTTTGAGTTCGCTGCTTCATTCACTTGAATGTCAATTTAGGGACAGCTTTTTCAGTGAGCATATGTAAGGGCAGAGTAAATAAGTACACTGGCATGACACACACAGGGTTTACTACCAAGTCTTCAAACAGTTTATTGCAGAGTTAATTTGCCCTGCATTAAGTTAACGTTACCCGACACGCGCCGCGCGCTCATACACACACTGCTCTTAACAGCTTATGAATGTAACGTTATGCATTCCCTTAATAATTTCCACATCCCACTCCATAACTCCACATCCCACTCCATAACTTACCGCTTAACACACACTCGTTGACCAGACGGACCCCCCACCCCCCACACTTGACACTGAAGCACTGTTGTCAGCAGCGGACCGTGGGGTTTGTGTAGCAATGTTAGCTAGCTAGCTAGCTAGCCAAAAGGCATGATTTCAGTAAGTCGACAGACTATTGTGATAAACTGAACCAAAACAATATTCTAAGGTTAGTGGAAATGTCGTCTACTTGAAAACAAACAAATCATTACATTAGATTAATTTCAAGTCAAATAAATTTGAAAACCTTACTTTTTCTGTATCTCGGTCTCTGAAGGAGGGACAAGTAGTACTTTCCAACGGCTCGACACTTGTTTTTTCTTGAGTTGTGGCGCGCCAAGCGACACTTCCTGGCTCCCTTTGCATTGATTACATTTCCGGAATGACCTATTGACCTTTGGACCCATTGACAGTTGTGATCTCAAACGTTTCTTCTTGTCATGAACCCCTCTTTGATTTCAGAAACTGTGGTTGTTAGGTTATGATACCCATGAGGAAAATAACACTGTAGAAATTTTATATTTTATATGTTTTAGAGTTAGAAGTTTTAGAAACATTTGTTATTTGATTATTCTACAGTGTTTGATGAAATAATATTTTTCCAAAAAAGTGGAAATTTGTGCATGGATCATTTAGGGATATTTTCATTACCTAATCTTAAAAGCTATTTTGGAAAAGGCCTGCATATCCAAAAGGCAAAAGTCTGAATTTCTGATACCTGCACCATAAGAATATTGTACGCAAAAGATCAATTCAATCAATTTCAATCAAAGTGAGAGGAACTAGTACATTCAACATTCTGCATTATCAACTGCAGTCTACTTGATTAAACCTTGTTCACAAAAGAAATATGATTAAATTATGTTGCATATACTAACTTTATTTTTGAAAATGCAAAGACCTGCTATTTCCTTTTTTTCAGTGTAGGCCACTGGCATCTCAAGTTAGACATGTTTCAAATTAAAGCGAACGCAAGTCAATCAAGTTGTATTTGTCATATCTAGGCCTAATCATAGCAGTGGTGTGGTGAACGGAGTTTATAAGGCAAAAAGACAATGGACAGGCACTGATGATTGAAACGGATCCATCCAAATTAGCCTTCTTCGAGAAATCACTCGCAGGAATCGAGTGGCACGGCAACGAGCGTGAGCGCAACCATGCCCCGAGTGGAAACCTCTTCCAGGCGACATTTCAACGAACCTTGATAGCCCACAAATATGCTCCTCTTCTCGAGAA
The DNA here is from genome assembly GCA_026901105.3 of Galaxias olidus. Lineage (NCBI taxonomy): Eukaryota > Metazoa > Chordata > Actinopteri > Galaxiiformes > Galaxiidae > Galaxias > Galaxias olidus. Next base: position 11,447 of record JAPMUY010003126.1, on the reverse strand, counting down.
CAATAATTTAAATAGGGCTTAGGCCTATGGAAATGCAAAAATAAAGAAATCAAATCAAAAAGGCTATTTTTCAAACCTTTCACATTACATGCGCAAGTCTGGACTGGAATGCAAATAATGTTAAATTACTTGCATGATTTATATGTGTATATAATAGTGCATTGTTAGTTAATGGTGCTGTGCAAAATGATACCGTTCCGAAACTTTTTACGCATTAGTTACAGTCTGATAGTATAGGCTATGCAAAGAATGCAATGCAGGGCTATAATTTATTTTATATTAATTCAGGTAATGGTGCCATCATCGATTGCCTTCGTCACTTATGATAGCCTATAGGTCCCAAACTTTTCGCACATAGGCCTGTATACTTTATTCTGACGTGCAAAAATGTTTAGAGATGACCGATGGTGATAGAATTTCGCTAATGAAAATAGGCCTATTTATTCTAATTTATTCAGATAACAGTAGGCCATGACGTTTTTGAGAAGCATGCGGCTCCCTCCCTTATTATGCATGAAGCAATACGCCGCAGCCTTAATTGTGCCCTGAATATCTCATGTCCACATCGGCTAGCAGCCCTTCTCTCATTATTTGACAATAGAACCATGGTCTTAACTTCAAGTTAAGAGGCTATTAACTTTAAGCTTGTTACCTTGTAAGCTAAAAATAACCGCTGCCATTTCAAACATCTGTGATTAAAATAATGTATAGCCTATGTTTTATAAAATAATTACAAAGCCTACGTTGAGATGGCATGAACACACTACGAACCATTTATTTTACTGGACGGGGGAGGTGGACAGAACAATGCAGACGACATAGGCCATATAACCTAGGCTATAGGTTACTACTGGTCAAATGGCTACCTGCAACCCTTAGCTGTATCTGATCACTAACATCCATCCCTAAGCACAAGAAAGAATGAAACCCAATGTTTTGACAGTTCGGTTTTGCGGCAATAAGTCGGGGAGGGACGAGGTGTCTAAGAGAGAGAGGCAGCTGATGAGGGGAGTCCCGAGCAGTGAGTGCAGTTATTAAGTTTCCTCGTAACATTAATGTAGCCTAGGTATAGGTCTACTAATAGGAAGATAGTTAAGCCGGGGAAGCAACGTTTAACTTCCATTAAAAGTTAATGTTGGCCACTTTGTTACGTCCGCTAAGCAAACGTTGCTATGGCCGTGCCATGTGTATAGTTATACGTCTGAGTATGCCCCCTGCTGGTCAGAGGATCGTTAGCATATTATATACTGGCACTGTGTGCAACCCCTTGGCCTAAATATATGGTTTAACGCTCTTGATCAGCGGCCAATGAGAACAGAACTGGCTAACTCAAAATCACGTGAAATGTATGTGTCAGGTGACACTAAACAAGACGTTAACAACGTGTTGTTTACCAATTAAAATGTGCTGTTTTTGAACTGTTTAGCTTTCCATAGTGTTGTTCATGTGTTTTTTGCTAGTTAAAATGTGCGTGTTTTTCAACATTTTGTCTTTCCATATCCATTAGTGAGTCGTCTGAGAGTGCAGGCTTCAGTTGGACCCTTCTCATGTAAATACAGGACCAGTATGAACTGCAACTATGCACATGAGGTAGGGCTCGTACGTCATTTCAATATGGCAGCGCCCTGTCTTTTGGAGGCATTTATATGTTATCTTAATATTGTTATCCTCTGACTTTTATTAAATATGTTAATAACACATATTGTTTTAATATATGTATAAAAATCCGCTTCAGGAAATTATTTGAGCGTTTAATTTTCCCTTTAAATATAGAAGTTTTTGCAGAGTTGTAACGAGTCACCAAAAATTGGGACCCGAGTCGAGTCGAGTCTTTCACATACAAGCTCTAGTCGAGACATACAAGCTCGAATCGAAGTCAGCATCTGTCCCCAAGCCACTTCGACGCACTAGCTCTGATATTGTGTCTCTTCTATATTTTTCTGATTTGTTTTACAGATTAGAATAAATCACCCTGTTATGACGAAGTTGCATGGCCAAATTGTATGCCTACTTTATGCAATAGAACGTACTTTGTAAGAGCAGCTGCAGTACCTACTAAAATAGAGTAGTAGTTTGATACAGGACATTTTGGCCAAATCTTGCTCCGCATCCTAGTCGAGACAGCTGCACGCATGCGCAGTTTCTAGCCCATCGTGTGCGAGTAGAAAACTAGTACTACTCTATTAAAGGCTACAGATTTACACAGTAACATCGCTGCTGCTCGAATCTCACAACAAAAGTCGCATTGTAGCAGTTGGCCACGTAATAATACTAACGATTACAATAGTTGACCGGCTGTACCAGATAAGCAGTACAATATTAATATAACATTGTAGCGGTTGGAGTTGTCTAGCCTATAAATGGGCTATACTATGTACAAGAAAAGTGCATAGAAAACCACTAATAATTCGAATTGAAATCAGCCTATCTGCTCCAGTTCATTGTGTCAAAGTTTTTAATTTGTTTGGATACAGCCAAAATGTTACAGAATATCTACTTGCTTCCTACCCTGCTCAACCAATCAGCAATTGTTTGACGCACTGAGAAGACGCTTCGCGCGACGGGCTGTTAGGCTTTGGGAGGACTCCCCATCAACACGTCGGCGGGCCTCGGTGAGCTACGCTTTCCCAGAAACCCCTGGTCTTCAAAGCTACGCAGAGCTGTTTACATGCTGCTTCGCAGAAGTATAAACCAGGCTTAAACCGTAATGAATTGAGAGCGATACACTAACAAACAAATGCCTGCATCTCTTGCTCTCCCGAGACTGCCGGCGGGGAGGGTTTTGAATATGGTGGTAGGGTAGGGTTTATATTATCGTTTCCTGATTGGTCCGTCAACAGGTGCCTGATGGTGTATGATGGGGGGAGGGAACCAACGGAAGCTGACGGGGAATCTGAATGAATGGTAGATAGAAAAGGCGAACACAAAAGGGAAAACAAAACAACCAGGCAATATAGCTCCCGACGGGCTCGGATCGGGTTTGACTTAATCAGGTCTTTTCAAATGACTTATTTTGATTTGGCACACCCCTGTAGTCATTACAAATAATAATAACTTTAATTTAAGAGACCCCCTTCTAAAAACCCAAGGAAACTTTACAAATACAAGGAAGCATTGACAAATCATTATACTTTTTTATTTAAAGAATTAAGAAACAATAAGCAGATTAAGAGTAAAAATCATATAGACAGTGCAGTCGTAGGCCAGAAAGAACAGCTATGTTTTTAGGAGTCTTTTCAAAGTTTGTAGGGACACATTACCATGGGGAGAGAGTTCTGGAGGGTAGGGGCCGTTATGCTTGGTCCCCAGAAGTCCGCAATCTGGTGTAGGGTGTAGTAAGCCAAATACTCCCTGACCCATATGTGGGACACATCCCACAAGGGGATGGAGAGCAGTCCCATGCCAGCAGACCTGACATTACAGGAGGGGATGTAGGAGTGTAGGAGGTCAGAGAGATATTGAGGGGTTTAGGGATGGAGGGATTTGTTAGCGAGGAGGAGGATTTTGCAGGTGACACAGGATTTGACTGGGAGCCAGTATAGGTGCATGAGTGTGGGGGTGTTGTGCTGCTTGTCAGAACCCTAGCAGTTGAGTTCTTGACATACTGGAGCCTATCCAGGGCTTTGCTGGGCACCCCGAATAGGACTCCATTACAGCAGTCCAGATGGACGGTGACAAATGCGTGGATGAGGGTCGGTGAGTAAAGGACAGAGTCTGGAGATTTTTTTTAGGTGGTAGACGGCTAGTTTTGCTACGGATTTGATGTGGGGTTCAAAGGACATGGTAGAATCTAGAATGACCCCAAGGTTGCAGACTTCTGAGGAGCTTGGATGGCACGGACCCAAACCTGCCAGAGCAGTGCCTTGGAAGCCACAACCATGAGCTCTATTTTATTGCTGTTGAGTTTGAGAGTATAATGACATCCAGATTTTTATATTGAGGAGGCAGAACCAGTTGGGCATCAGCATAGCAGTTGAAGCAGAGATCGTGAGATGATATGACCAAGGGAGAGCATGTAGATGATGGCCGAGCTTAAAGAAATAAGGGAAATTATTTAATATCAGAACAGAAAAGGCTCATGTATCTGTGAGTGCTTTTAACATATTTTCAGTACGAAGTAACTTCTCTTTCTTTTCCCTAATTTGTTGTTTTCCACTACAACCACAAGGGAGCCAAATTAATAATTGTCATGTTCATAATTAAGGGAGAACAATTAAGCACATAGCTGAAAAAGCCACAAAGAAAGAACTGATTGTTTAGACCATGACATTGCAAATGGCTAAATTCACTCACAAAATAATATGAGAATGTCCAGGGGCTGGTGCACGCTACTCCTTAAGGGTACCCTAACACTAGAACCTGCATCATCGACTCTATTGGCTAGTAAAGCAACAGGGATCATGTCTGCTTTACTAGCCAATAGAGTGGAGCGATGATGCAGGGTCTAGTGTTAGGGTACCCTTAAGGAGTAGCGTGCACCAGCCCCTGGACATTCTCATATTATTTTGTGAGTGAATTTAGCCATTTGCAATGTCATGATCTATGCAGATGACACCATTCTTTATTCCTGTGCTCCATCCGTGGAACAGGCAATGTAAAACCTGACAAGGGCATTTAATTGTGTACAGAAATCCCTTAGAAATCTATATTAGCCCTTAAGGAGTCAAAAACTAAACATATGCTTTTCTCAATGGCCAAAAGATTAAGGCATTTGCTAAAGATGAAAAGTTATCATTTAAGACCCATGTGGTTGAACTCACAAAGAAGGTGAGGATCAGACTTGGAGCTCTACATAGATTAAGATCATGCTTTTTACTTGAAAACAAAGACAATTGTAAAATCTACGCTCGTCAGTCATAGATTATGGTGATATTGTGTACATGCATGCAGTCCCAACTATTTTAAAGTCCCTTGATGCAGTTTACCACAGTGCTTTGCGTTTTGTAACTGAGGATGGTTTCAGAACTCATCATTGTACACTGTATACAAAAGTAGGATGGTATTCTCTTAGTGATAGGAAAGAAAAACATTGTCTCTTTTTTGTTTACAAGGTATTGCTGGGGAAATTACCTTTTGACCTTACTTCATTGTTAAAACACAAATCCAGTAGTCATAGGACACACTCACAGGACTATATCACTCTTGAAAGCCGCAAAGTGAACACAGAACTTGGTAAATCAGCTTTCTGTTTTTTTGCTTTAGATAAATGGAACAAGATTCAACAGGAATTGAAATTAGAGCAGTTTGTTTCTGTTGAACAATTTCAACTTTTATCGGAGGATTTGGGAGTTGAAGAGTGTTCTTGTTTTGGTTTAAACTTAATTATTGTACTGTATTGTAAATATTGCATAGTAAACGATTTTTTTTTGTGCTAATTTATTACATTTTTTTATTTTTATTTATATATTCTGCCTTTAAATCGGGCACTGCTGGAAAAGAGACCTGGTCTCACCCCCTATATAAATAACATAAAAAATAAATTATAATGGTTATTGTCATGGTAACAAGGATGCTGTACAAGTTGAGATTTTTCATTTCAAATTCTCAATATACAACTCCATATGCTGCTTGTGAAACTAGGGTTGCCACCTCAGTCCTGTAAAAATCCCGAAGAGTATAACTCGGAACAGCTTTTTTTTTACTTCAGTCCATGTTCCATGTTTGACGGGGTTCCAGGTTTTACTTAGTGTAGAAGTCAAGTTTAGTGAATTATCAAGCTTTGTGAAATACCCCTAGTATCTCTCCATGTGGACTGCATGTAATGTAATTGTAAGTCGATTTAGATAAAGGCTTCTACTACATGACAAAAATATGATTTAATATTAAAACTGATTAAACTAAATTAAACTGGAACCAACACGGTGTCATTATTAGATTTAACCTGTACATTCCGTAGTGGTGGGCTAATTCACAGCCAGAGTGCGTTCATTTTCAGCATTGAAGCATACTGGGGCCTTAAGAGCCATACACGAGAGCTTCCTCCAAGAGTCCCAGCATTAGCTGAGTCAATACAGGAGAGCTCCTATGAGTCCCATCATTAGCTGAGTCCATACAGGAGAGCTCATATGAGTTCCATTATTAGCTGAGTCAATACAGGAGAGCTCCCTCTAAGAGTCCCAGCATTAGCTTTCCATGCAGGAGAGCTCCCTCTAAGAGTCCCAGCATTAGCTGAGTCTATACAGGAGGGCTCGTAAGAGTCCCAGCATTAGCTGAGTCCATATAAGGAGAGCTCCCTCTAAGTCCCAGCATTAGCTGAGTCCATGCAGGAGAGCTTCCTCTAAGAGTCCCAGCCTTAGCTGAGTCCATGCAGGAGAGCTCCCTCTAAGAGTCCCAGCATCAGCTGAGTCCGTACAGGGCTCCTAAGAGTGCCAGCATTAGCTGAGTCAATACAGGAGAGCTCCTAAGAGTCCCAGCATTAGCTGAGTCCATAAAGGAGAGCTCCCTCTAAGAGTCCCATCAAATCAAATACATTGTATTTGTATAGCACATTTTATACACAGAGGCAATTTAATGTGCTTCACCCGAAGCAAGCAGAAAAACACACAAGGAAGAGAACAAAATACCATTAAAAGAAACAGGAAATAAAATAAGAGAAAATAAAATTGCTAAGAATGACAAAACTCCCGTGGGATGAAGTATTCCCACTAATATGAAATAGAGGCTTGGAGCGAGTCTCAGGTCTTCTGTAAGTTGATTCCAGCTATTTGCTGCATAGTAGCTAAACACTGCTTCACTTTTTTTGGTTTTAACTCTGGGGACGGTTAGCAGACCTGTTCCTGATGACCTGAGAGATCTAGAAGGTTCATGTTGTATTTGCAAGTCGGTAATGTATTTTGGCCCCAGATTATTTAGTGACTTGTAGGTGAGCAAGGGGTACGGGGTGATTGCCTTGCTCAGAAGGTCTTTGGAAGGGTTGGTCACTGTCGGGCCATCCCTAGACAATATTCGCTCTAGGCAAGATACAATTTTGCTGCCCCACCTACGAACATTGCTACACTGTGGGATATGTTACTTGTATGGTTCGCACCGAACAAATTAAATGAACCACGCGCGGACACATACCCTTGTAGCCTACTACAAAACATGTTACTGTTCTACAATGCAGGACATAAAATAAAAAGGAATACAAAGCAGTATATTAAGCTGAACATTTATCTCCGGGATGATTGCGGCGATGTATGGACAACAGCAACTGGAGCCCAACATTACAATGTGATGTCTGCAAGGGGCGTAGGTTTGATTTGGAAAGTGGTGGGGACATAAACTTGGCAGTCCTACCCCAGAAAATATTTGAATTTTTCATCGCATTTCCTGAAATTCTACACAATATAGGGATACTCAGGGGCACCCCTAGAAATTTTGTGTGGACAATCATACATTGTCACTGACAACCATTTGTCTAGTTTTGGTCTTGGTCTTGCACATGTGATAAATAATTTTTTTTACGATTACATCAGAAGGATGTACTCAATGAGATAACATTAAAGTGCACAGGTCTCTCTCTGTCCCTGATACCTGTGTTGACAACCACTAAATGATGCACCTTAACTTAAAAGGCCTCTCTGTTAATGCAATTAAAATGAGCAATGGGAGAAATTGGTTTAAAGCAATGCTCAAATCAGCAGTGCTTTTCAAGGTAACATTACAGCTCATAGTGCATTTTCTTACCTGTTCACTCCTCTTTCCCTGCCATGGAACTCCTAATTTGCTGCACAAGTTATGAACATGAAGGGAACTTCTGATTTGCAACACAATACAATCGAGCTAGAGGGACGCACTGTCTTCAGGGTCGACAGAACAACTGAGGGCTCCGGTAAGACCAAAGGCCTTACATAAAGGTCTGTGCATTTATGTAAACAATGCATGGTGTACGGACGCTGTCATAACAGGAAGTCATTGCTCTTTTGATCTGGAATATCTGATAATTAAGTGTAGGCCCTTTTATCTGCCTGGAGAATTCACATCTACTATCATCACTGTGGTTTATGTACCCCCGGATGCTAATGCTAAACTAGCAATGAAAGAACTGCAAGCTGCTATTAACAAACAACAAAATGCACATCCAGATGGAGCCTTCATTGTTGCGGGTGATTTCAATCACTCCAACCTTAAGACTGTACTCCCCAAGTTCCACCAATACGTCTCCTGCCCTACAAGAGGAGAAAATACCCTGGACCTTGTGTACACAAACATTGCTGAGGCCTACAAGGACATTTCCCTCCCCCACAGTCTGATCACCTCTCTCTGCTCCTGCTCCCCAAGTACACACCTCTCATTAGAAGTGTGAAACCCTCAGTGAGGATGGTGAAGGTCTGGCCTGAAGGGGTAGACTCTGCACTACAGCAGCGGTTTCAGCACACAGACTGGAGCTTGTTTGCCACTCAGGCCACTCTGGACTCCCACCTGGACATTAAAATATATGCCTCTTCTGTTCTGGACTATATCAACACATGCATCAACAACGTCACAACCTACAAACCGATCAAGACCTTCCCTAACCAGAAGCCTTGGATGAGCTGAGGTTAGACTTCTGCTGAAAGCACGTGATGCCGCTTTCAGTTCCGACGATGCGGGAATCCAGGGCCAATCTGAAAAAGGGCATTAGGCGTGTCAAACAAAAACACAAACTGCTGATCGAGGAGCATTTCAAGAATAACTCCGACCCCCGGCGCATGAGGCAAGGCATCCAGACCATCACTGATTACAGAAGAGTAAACACAACTCCCCTAGCCACTGAATCCTCCCTTTCTGACGAGCTCAACATTTATGCTCGTTTTGATTGGGACAATAATCACCAGCCATCAAAGCTACCCCCCACCCAGACGACCAACCTCTCAGACTCTCCACCACTGCTGTACAATCTGCACTAAGTAGGGTGAATGCACGCAAGGCTGCTGGCCACGATGGCATTCCCGGGCATGCGCTCAAGGCATGCTCTGAACAACTGTACGAGGTCTTCACCGACATCTTCAACCGGTCACTGGCCCAGGCTATCGTCCCTACGTGCCTCAAGACCGCAATCATTGTGCCGGTCCCCCAAAATTCTGCTGCAGGGAGTCTGAATGACTTCTGCCCTGTCGCACTCACCCCCATCATCACCAAGTGCTTTGAGAGACTGGTCCTGGCTCACCTCAAGTCCAGCCTACCTCCCACACTAGATCCCCACCAGTTTGCCTAACGTCCCAACAGGTCAACTGAGGATGCCATATCCACGGCTCTTCACTTCGCCCTGACTCACCTGGACAATAATAACTCCTACATTAGGATGCTATTCATTGATTTTAGCTCCGCATTTAATACAGTCATCCCCTCCATTCTTTACACTAAACCTAGTGACCTTGGCATCAGCACCTCCCTCTGCAACTGGATACTGGACGTCCTGAGCAACAGACCCCAGTCTGTAAGGTTAAACAACCTCACCTCCTCCACTCTGACCCTGAACACCGGCGTTCCATAGGGCTGTGTGCTCAGCCCTCTCCTCTACTCCCTCTTCACCCATTAATAAATTCCTGTGTATGGCTCCAACACCATAAAGTTCGCAGACGACACCACGGTGGTAGGCTTGATCAGGAACAACGACAAATCAGTCTACAGGGAGGAGGTCCAGTACCTGGCAACATGATGTGCATATAACAACCTTGCCCTCAACACCACTATGACCAAAGATCTCATTGTGGAATACAGGAAGACCAAAGGCTGCAGACACACCCCCATTCACATAAATGGGACTGAGGTGGAGCGTGTCTCCTCCTTCAAATTCCTTGGCGTCCACATCTCTGACAATCTTGGTCCCTCGACACCGCCAGTTTGGTTAAAAAGGCACAGCAGCGCCTTTACTTTCTAAGGAGGCTAAAGAAAGCCCTTCTGTTGCCTCAAATCCTGGACAACTTCTACCGCTGCACCATCGAGAGCATACTTACCAGCTGTATCACAGTGTGGTATGGTAATTGCTCCCTAGCTGACAGGAAAGCTCTGCAATTGGTGGTGAAAACCGCACAATACATCATCGGTGCCCCGCTCCCTGCCATCACTGATCTCCAGCATACGCGGTGTCTGCGGCAGGCTCACAGCATTATCACGGACCCCTCACACCCCAACCATGGACTGTTTGCCCTCCTCCCATCAAGGAGGTGTTATAGGAGCCTTAGATCCCGCACCAGCAGGCTCAGGAACAGTTTTTTCCTCAACACCATAACCATGCTGAACTCTCAATCCAGGCACGAGCCCATTCCCCCTCCCTAGTCATAACCTCCGAACTACAAACTAACCCACTCCCCTTTCATATTCATGGCCTTCAACTCACAGCACCTCATACTCATGGTCCTACATTGTATATATTTATTCCATCAGTACTTAACTTACACATGCTTTAACCCTTGCACCTTATCTGTAAATATGACCTTGCTTGCATTTCCGTTAACATCTGTATATATTGCATATTTATACAACCATATATCCCATATTTTAACCTGTATATATATTGTAACCTGTATGTACATACTGAAAAACCTTATCATCTGCACCTTATCCACTCTTTGCACTTTCTGGTTGGATGCTAATTGCATTTCGTTGTACCTGTACTCATACTATGTGCAATGACAATAAAGTTGAATCTACTAATCTAATCTAATAGTAGATAAATTAACTCATCAAGCATGTGTGTACTGGCCAATGTTATTTGCTGATGGATATAACAAGTGAGCTAACTCAGCCCTTTACTAGCCTACATATTGTAACGCGTGGCTACCTTTACAGCTTCTTTTAAGAAATAAGACCTCATGTCTCCCTTATTATTCCCGACGTCCATGATGCTAATCCAGACTGCTGAATTAAGAGGAAATATTGCAGGAGTTTCAGTCTCCAGAAAGTAATTACTTGTAATGTTAACAAGACAATAACCCTAGGCTGTAGCCACACAGATGGGATTTTGCCAACAAGTACAATGCCAACCCGAGAAGAACAAGAACGTTTGTTTCCCGAGTCATAAGTAACAAATAACAAAAATCACCCTACAGCACACAACACACATTTAGTTTGCTAGCTAACTACGTTATCATTTAATGTTTGCTAAGTAAGCGATAGATTTAACTATTTTTGTTTGTACAGCGCTAAAGTTAGCAATACTAAAACAATTCCTGGACTGTATACCCAGAACAGCTGACTGTGTCTTTCATATTACTGAACAATCAACGTCACATGTTTAATTTTAAACAGGTACAATAACGTTAGATCACAGAAGGCAATGCACCTGCGGCTGCGACAGACATCATGCTCCAGCACTCCCTGACTAAAGCCTGGTTTAAACTTCTGCGAAGAAGCATGTAAATGTCTCTGCGTAGCTTTGCAGAGAAGGGGTTTCTGGGAAAGCGTAGCTCACCGAGGCCCGCTGACGTGTTGACGGGGAGTCCTCCCAAATCCTAACAGCTCGTTGCGCAAAGCATCTCCTC
>JAPMUY010003125.1:10000-24660 GCA_026901105.3 Galaxias olidus | reverse complement strand
TCTTTGTATTGCTCTCTCTCTCTGTATTGCTGTCTCTCTCTCTCTCTCTCTCTCTCTCTTTGTATTGCTCTCTCTCTTTGTATTGCTCTCTCTCTCTCTCTTTCGCTCTTTGTATAGGTCTCTCTCTCTCTTTGTATTGCGCTCTCTCTCTCTCTTTCGCTCTTTGTATAGGTCTCTCTCTCTCTTTGTATTGCGCTCTCTCTCTCTTTGTATTGTTGTCTCTCTCTCTCTTTGTATTGTTGTCTCTCTCTCTCTCTTTGTATTGCTGTCTCTCTCTCTCTTTATGATGCTGTCTCTCTCTCTCTCGTGTCCCTCCTCCTAACCCTAACCTTAACCCTGACCTTTAACCCTAACCCTGACCTCTAACCCTAACCCTGGAACAATGTTCCCACCAGCTATAGCTCTTAGGTCAACTCCCTCTAAACCTGACCTAACCTGACCTGCTATCTCCCTCAGGTAAACTCCCTCTAACCCTAACCCTGACCCCTAACCCTGGAACAATGTTTCCACCTGCTATCTCCCTCAGGTAAACTCCTCCTCCTCCTTTAGAATGAAACACTCTCTGCCATTGTCTCTGATTGGGTCCTATTTTTAGGGCATCAGGGGGTTTTCTCTGTGTGTGCGTGTCTGTCTGTGTGTGTGTATGTTTTGGTATGTGTGTGTGTTTTGGAGTGTGTGTGACTGTGCGTGTGTGTGTGTGTGTGTTTCTGTCTATGTGTGTGTAGGGGGGGTGTGGTGTGATGGGCAAAGCCATAGGTCCAGTTGAGGTTTTGAAACTAGTTTCCTTCCTTGAATTGGAAAATGTTTGTTTTCTTAGGGAAGTGCGCTAGGTGTGTGTGCTCCAGGTGTGTGTGTGTGTGTGTGTGTGTGTTTTGGTCTGTGTGTGTGTGTGTGTGTGTTTTGGTCTGTGTGTGTGTGTGTGTGTGTGTGTGTGTGTGTGTGTCTGTCTGTGTGTATGTGACTGTGTATGTTTTGGGGGGTGTGTGTCTGTCTGTGTAGTTTTGGTATGTGTGTGTGTGTGTGTGTGTGTGTGTGTGTGTGTGTGTGTGTGTGTGTGTGTGTGTGTGTGTGTGTGTGTGTGTGAATTGGAAAATGTTTGTTTTCTTAGGGAAGTGCGCTAGGTGTGTGTGCCCTAGGTGTGTGTGTGTGTGTGTGTGTGTTGCTCCTGACAGGATGGCAAGGGTCACCTGGGTTTGTGGACGTGATGCGATCACAGATATTCACACACACACACACACACACACACACACACACACACACACACACACACACACACACACACACACACACACACACACACACACACACAGGACATACGAGTTAGGAGCTCCAGCTGGATAACCGTTGTTTTTTGAAAGGGAGGATAGTTGTTTAGCACTCGGTTAGGTCCAAACACACCGTTTTTCAAGCAGTAGAAAAGAAGGGGATCGTCTGTCTCAGCAGAGCGTCCTGTATGAAGGACCCATGTAACGAGGTCACCTAACTCATACTCATAGGTCGTAGGTCATGACTAGGTCACCTAACTCATACTCATAGGTCGTAGGTCATGACTAGGTCACCTAACTCATACTCGTAGGTCGTAGGTCATGACTAGGTCACCTAACTCATACTCATAGGTCGTAGGTCATGACATAGGTCACCTATACTCACTTGAGGTCGATGAGGATGTCTTTGACGGTGGCCCTCCTCCTGCACAGGCAGCTGCCTCCCTGCTTCACCTTGTAGTGGATGTTATGGAAGCTCACCACGGATCCCATGGGGGCCCTCCCGGGAAAACCGGGAGATTGGGGGAGGGATTTGAAGGAGGGGGAGTCGGCGTCTCCCATGGCGACGTGGTTGGTAAGCTGGACCGACATGCTGTCCTCCCGACTTCTGCAGAGAGAGAGAGAGAGATGGAGAGAGAGAGAGAGATGGAGAGAGAGAGAGAGATGGAGAGAGAGGGGAGAGAGAGAGAGGGAGAGATGGAGGGAGAGAGAGAGACGGTGGGAGAGAGAGAGAGGGGGGAGAGAGAGAGAAGAGAGAGAGAGAGAGAGAGAGAGAGAGAGAGGAGAGAGAGACGAGAGAGAGAGAGTGAGAGAGAGAGAGAGAGAGAGAGAGAGCGGGTGAGAGAGAGAGAGAGAGACGGGGTGAGACGGAGAGACAGGGGGGAGAGAGACAGGGGGGAGAGAGACAGGGGGGAGAGAGACAGGGGGGAGAGAGACAGAGCAAAAAGAGAGCAACAGAAAGTGTGAGACAGACAGTTAGGGGGGTGGGGAGGTAGGATAGGGTGTGATACGGGGGGGGGTTAGGGTTAGGGTTAGGGGGGGTAGGATAGGGTGTAGGATGAGGTGTGATACGGGGGGGTTGGGGGTAGGAGGGTTGGGGGGTAGGATAGGGGGGTATAGGGTATGAGGAGCGAGAGGGGGGTTAGGAGTTAGGGGGTTGGGGGGACGAGAGAGGGGGGTGGGATAGGGTGTGAGACGGGGGACATTTTTTAATGTGGGACAGGAGGCCTTTACTGCCAAGTCATCTAGGGTCATTTTACGACGTAATAGTCCACTAAAGGAAAGAGCCACTGATATGAGCAGATACACGCTTTACAACTTCGTGTTATATAAAGTATACGTGTTATATAAAGTATACCTGTTTTATACAGCATATGTGTTTTATACAGCATACGTGTTATATAAAGTATACGTGTTTTATACAGCATATGTGTTTAACAAAACATACGTGTGGCGGCACATGTAGACGTGTCCAATGGAAAACGAGTCACAAATGTTTTATACAACATTGCTGTATTAATCTAAATAATTCATCTTTATTTATATAGTAGTTTTAAGAACAAACTTTACTTTTTATATGACGGCATGTAATTCCTCTCTATGAGAACTATAGATGTAAAAAAGCTCAAACTCATTAAGACCTTCAAATATTCTGACGGTTTCAATCAATTAAACAGATTAATTTTAATTATTGTGTTCTTTATTTGAATAATCCTTTAGGTGTGATCACCATATTAAATACCTGTTTTAATTCAAACAAGGTAGGTGTGGTCACCATATTAAATACATTTAATTTAGATCAATATGTGATCACCATACAATAACACAATCTTAAACAGAACCCTATAGTATCGATTTGATTCTATATAGTTTATAAAATTAAATATTGTACACTATAAATTGATTGCTTGACATATATTATTATAACTGGTTTCCAGACTTCATTTGAACAGAGATGCTTCTTTACGTCAGTCACAGAAAACAGAGGGTCGTTTAACTTCAGTTACAAAATATTGACTCGAGACCTCCCGCTTACTAATACCGTTGATTACCACTCAGTGCCCTGTTACACGTGACTGGATAAATTACGGTCAGTTGATAAAAAAAATCGACATTTTAGAGAACTATACGGCATACAAATAAGAGTCCTGCGATCGAAAAAGCATATACCAACGGAATGTCACTTACGGAATCGGTTGGAAAATAATGGAATTTCACTCAGCCCGCACGAGCACCTTCTATCCTTGTCTGTTTCCGACCTACAGCGCGCGGCGTCTCGCAACGTGAATGGAGTGTGCACGCCAGTGATAGGCTAGTGCGGTTTTATGACAGTGGGCAGTTACAACGAGTGTCCGGTGTTGGATAACACAGGGTGGGGTCACCGTGTGTGTGTGTGATTAAGTTGTACAGTTGTACATGAAATACCTAGCAGTATTTGGGCAGAGGGCAAGTGGCGTCTGTCTCTCTCTGTCACTCTCTCTCCCTCTCTCCCCCCTCTCTGTCTCTGTGTCTCTCTCTCTCTCAAGTTTTGTAAATCCAATAACAAGCATCATCATTTTTATGGGATGAGCTAGTGCAAGTCACAACTAAGAAAATCAGTAAAAAAGCAAAAAGATGTGAGACCCTGTCAAAGAGCTAAACGGCCGGAAAGCAGCGAGAGGGTTATATAAGCGAGAAATTATAACGGGTTTGTTTAACAACACCCGTCAAAGTAACTGTCAAAGTAACCGCGTAACCTGTCAAGGAACTCCGCGCGCACCCCAAACCAACCACAAACAAACACTCCCCACGGGACGTTATAAAAGCGTGTGTGCGTGTGTGTGACTGAACTCGTTATACAACTCGTTAAAAAATGCCTTGGCTAGGTGACACATTTGTTTTTCATAATGGCAAGGTCTGTTTGTGTGTCTTTATGTCAGTGATCCTTCCAACAATAGATGATATAAAATAGGGCTAAGATATACCACAATTGATAGTGGCGCATTGCAGCGTAGGAAGAGCCATGTAGATCTGCGAGTGCACCGCTCTATTCCCAAGCATCCAATACATTATCCACCCACACCCACACACACACACACACACACACACACACACACACACACACACACACACACACACACACACACACACACACACACACACACACGCCTGCACTTAGGCTGTAAGTAAAGCCTTTAAGGATGCGCGCTCCCGTATCTACAAGTTAACTTTACCATTTTCTGCTCTAAAAATACACTGTTGCAATGTGAACCACAGTTTCCTTCTTTGTGTAACATCCAGCTAACTAATTTAATTTACGTTTGAGGCATTGGCTACGTGGTTTCAAGGCTGCCTCGGAGTGCAGTTTAAGTTCCCGTTACCTGAAAGGACTGTTTCCTGAGATAAGATCTTCACGTTGTTGTAGGCAATCCCGGATGTGTCACACGTGCTTGTACATGTTTCTGAGAAACATTGTCGTTTCAGCAAAAAAAAAGAAAGAAAAACTAACTGAATTTTAGCACATAGCCGTGGCTTGAAATAGCAGAACTCTCTTCCCTCTTAATTAACTTTTCACTTCACGTGTGACATTGAACAGGCACTTAAGCCGGTAGTTTTACAAAGTAGTCTGACGTTATCTTCCTCGATACTGTTTGGCTATTTGATCTGCTCGCATGTGTAATTCCATTTTATTGAGCGATTTGTTAAAGCCGTTTGTTTTTGTCGCGTCCCGCAGTTCTGAGAGACGACAGGACTAAAGGTATAAGCAATAGCAAGCTTTAATCAATAAAGTAATCAATATAAAAATAATAATGTCAAGCATACGATGATATCAAAAGATAACAAAGGGCGACACCACGCTACACCAGTCTGCTGTCCTACACACACACACAGACACACAAACCCAGTCTACCGAATGCCGCCACCTGGGAGGGAGGGGTCTGTTCTCTTTTTTTACAGCGGTAGAATACAAGATCATATGTCAACTGGATGGAGAGAAGTCATTGGTTTAGACGTTAGACCCTCCCTTGTTGGTGCGCAGGCTCAGTCCTAAGCCTCTAGGCACGTCTCTGCCATTGTTGTAGTCTTATCAAATACAGGCGTGCGCTGTAAGAGAGGGGGAGAGTCTACCGAGATCGTAACAACGACCATTGACAGACCTTGAACAGATTATAATGTGTAGGATTGTCCTTTTAATACACAGCACATAATATATGTAATTAAGTGGTCTAATACACAGCATAAAATACATGTAACTAAATGGTTAAATCTTAACATTTTGTATTAAACTGCTAGCATATGATATTAGCTAACTTTAGCTAGTTACGCTGTCAAACGAACAGCTTCTTGCGCCTTCGCTGTAAGCGGTAGTCTATAGGTTAGCCTACTGTTAGAAGTCTATTCTTTAAACGCCAAGTTCAGGGAGGCGGATCACAGATGATGATATTGTATTATGATATTAATACAATTGTCAAAACAGAAACAGCCAACAAATACAAAACACTGAGGTTTGTTATGAAAACAACATCATTATCAAAAAAATAAATAAATGAATGTGCGCTTACGAAGTGGGAAGTGGTGAAGTCGTTGAATGAATGCGGATCAACACTGCCATCTAGTGGTCACAAGCTTGCATTGGAAATTAGATCATGTGACCAGTTTGGCAAACGAATTGAATGAAGATGAAGTAAAGAGGCACGGTGGGTCGCTACGTGGAAAGGGGCAGTTAAGAAATACAACAAAAGAACAAACACAACATTTAATTATGGTTATTTATTATTGGTTAATTTAGTTTTTTGTTTGTTTTAATACGTATACAGTACTGTGCAAAAGTTTTAGGCAGGTGTGGAAATAAAAGCTTTACAGTAAGAATGCTTTTCAAAAAATATGAATGTTCATTGTTGTTGTTTTTTTATCAATGAATAAAATACAAAGTGAGTGAAAAGAAAATCTATATCAAATCAATGTTTGATGTGACCACCCTTCGCCTTCAAAACAGCATCCCCTGCCTATGCACAGTACTGTACTATGTGGCAAGCCTGGCTGTGCAGGGGAGGTTTTAAGGGTTTGATTTTAGGAATACCAGGAGAGCAGGGTGAAGGTGAACACTTGTTTTAATGATACAAATAATGGTGGGGAAAAGGGAAGGGGAGTAATAATGAAACAAAACTTCATCCCAGACCGGGCTCTTCAACTGTGTGGCGAGCAGCCGGACTCCTCCTGGGTAAAGAGGGGCTGAGGCGTGAGTCAGGGGTTATGTTGGTGAGGGGAGAGAGCCTAGAGAGACAGACAGGTAGAGAGACAGACAGGTAGAGAACCTGTCCCGGTTCCTTTCCCCAGCCTTTTCCCTGGGAAGCCACTCTCCTGGGTCTGTGGTCTTCACTCCCTCGCTTCTCGATGTGATATTCTCTGTCGGCGCTCCTCACAGCGTCCTCTACCTGTGAAGTTCTCTCCTTGTGGCAGCCAGCACCTAAGGCTTAAATAGTGATCTTATTTGATTTCAGGTGGGGGGAGTGGCCAGGAGCTCAGACGGTGCCGGGGAACGTAGTGGCCTCCGATCAGCTCTCCCAGCCCCAGCCTTCCCTTAAAGGGCCGGCTCTCCCTTTTTTCCTCTTCAGTGGGGAACCTGCCGTAGGCTGGGGCACCACAACATCTATATTATCTTCCTCGATAACGTAGGCTATTTGACTATACCATTTACCTTTTAAACAGGGCACTGCTGGAAAGGACTACAGAGGTTAAATACTATTTGACAACACAACAACTGATTGGTTGAAACCTGAAAAAATTATACATGTCCCCCCCGTATCCCCCTTTCCTACCCTAACCCCCCTTTCCCCTCCCTCCCCCTCTCCCTCTCTCTCCCCCTTCTCCCATCTGTTTCCCCTTCTCTCCCCCCTCTCCCCTCTCTCTCCCTCCCCCTCTCCCTCTCTCCTTCTCTCCCCTATCTCTCTCTCTCTCCCCCTCTCCCTCTCTCTCCCTACCTCTCCCTCTCTCTCCCCCTCTCCCTCTCTCTCCCTACCTCTCCCTCTCTCTCCCTACCTCTCCCTCTCTCTCTCCCTCCCTCCCCCTTTCCCCCTCCCCCTCCCCCTCCCCCCTCTCCCTCCCTCCCCCTCTCCCCCTCTCCCCTCTCTCCCCCCTCTCCCCTCTCCCTCCCTCCTCCTCAGGCCTGGTCCCTGCACTGAGATCTATTCTGAGCTGACATTCTCTATAGGTCAGTGGAGTGCTTGCTCTCAGGCAAAAATGGATCATGTTCAACCATCTCTCTCTGTGTGTCTGTTTCTGTGTGTGTGTGTGTGTGTGTGTGTGTCTGTTTGTGTGTGTCTGTGTGTGTGTGTGTGTGTGTGTGTGCATTTGAGACTGCCATCATGAGGTAGATCACGGCGTGTGGTGTGTGTGTGTGTGTGTGTGTCTGTATGTGTGGGTGTGTGTGTGTGTGTGTGTGTGTGTGTGTGTGTGTGTCTGTTTGTGTGTGTGCGTGTGTGTGTGTGTGTGTGTGTGTCTGTGTGTGTGTGTGTGCATTTGAGACTGCCATCATGAGGTAGATCACGGCGCGTGTGGTGTGTGTGTGTGTGTGTGTGTCTGAATGTGTGTGTGTGTGTGTGTGTGTGTGTGTCTGAATGTGGGGGGGGGGGCATATATGAAAAGGTGATCAGGTGATCAGTGCATGCTCTGCGTCAAACAGGCACGCGTCTATTCTGGAATTCAAAACGTGTAACGTTCCATGATGTCATGTTGAGCCTTAACATTTCTCCCCGCGTGAGCAGATCAAATCTTACCTTAACATTTACCCCTGCGGACCAAACCTTACCTTAACATTTCTCCCTGTGTGAGCAGACCAAATCTTACCTTAACATTTACCCGAGCAGACCAAATCTTACCTTAACATTTACATCTGCCCCAAATCTTACCTTAACATTTCCCCCGGGAGATCAGACCAAATCTTACCTTAACGTTTCTCCCTGTGGACCAAATCTTACCTTAACGTGTACCCCTTGTGGGAGCAGACCAAATCCTACTTTACCTTGCAACAAGACATTTGTGTATCTTAAGTAACATTTTCCATAAAACAACCTACCTACCATGAAGATAAGGATACATTTTCAATAATAAAACCTAAAGTTATAGCTTCTAATGATAAATATTCCAGATCAAACCTGCTTTTCATCATCAAACCTATAAAAGTGTGTAATGTCCTGATTGCTTGTTCCACCTTAGGTGTTTAAGCTCTGCAGTCTGTAAATAGTGTCTAGATGTTCAAAGAGAACATTTTATTATTTTTTGAGATTTCATTCTGCAAGTAGATTTTATGATTACCTATTTGAGCAGTTATATTTGAGGAGACTTTAGGTAAAGATCCCTCATTAAAGTAGAAGCAAGATGTTTAAAAAGTTATCTTTGGAAACCCTTTTTGCTTGCTAGCCAAACATAAACATAGCATAGCATAGCATAGCACACACACACACACACACACACACACACACACACACACACACACACACACACACACACACACACACACACACACACACACACACACACACACACATACACACACACACACACACACACACACACACACACACACACACACACACACACACACACACACACCGGGCTACCCCCATTACCCTATTTGAGACGACTGTCATGAGGTGGATCATGGTGTGTGTGTGTGTGTGTGTGTGTGTGTGTGTGTGTGTGGAGGGGCATATATGGAAAGGTGATCAGGTGATCAGTGCATGCTCTGCGTCAAACAGGCACACGTCTGTTCTGGAATTCAAAACGTGTAACGTTCCATGATGTCATGTTGAGCTTTAACATTTCTCCCCGCGTGAGCAGATCAAATCTTACCTTAACATTTACCCCTGCGGACCAAACCTTACCTTAACATTTCTCCCTTCGTGAGCAGACCAAATCTTACCTTAACATTTCTCCCTTCGTGAGCAGACCAAATCTTACCTTAACATTTCTCCCTGTGTGAGCAGACCAAATCTTACCTTAACATTTCTCCCTTCGTGAGCAGACCAAATCTTACCTTAACATTTACCTCTGCGGGAGCAGACCATCACCCTAATGCTACACACACACACACACACACACACACACACACACTCACACTCACACACACCGAGCTACCCCCATTACCCTAATGCTACACACACACAAACACACACACACAGGCTACCCCCATCCCCGTAATGTTACACACACACACACACGCACACACACACGGGCTACCCCCATCCCCCTGATGCTACACACACACACACCGGGCTGCCCCCATTACCCTAATGCTACATACACACACACACATACATACTTTACATAACTGTACACACACACACACACACACACACACACACACCGTCAGTCAAACATATATACACACACACACACACTGTCAGTCAAACGTAAATACACACGCACACACACACCCTCCACAATGTACCACGTGTCCTGCTCTGCGTCTGTAGTTAGTATAGAGAACAGCCTTAAGGGTGTGAGTGTGTGTGTGTGTGTGTGTGTGTGTGTGTGTGTGTGTGTGTGTGTGAGTGTATGTGTTTGGGTAATACGTCTGTTTGCGTGTTTGCATACGTGTGCATGTGTGTGGTTCTGTGACAGTTTTATTTTCTAAAGGTGCGACAGAGCAGTTTCTAATTGCGTTACAAGGAAAGGAAACTAATCTTCACAAAACGAAGAGGTACTGTTTTTCAATGTTGTACATCTCCTGAGTCACCCTTTATTCTTTTACATAGCGGCTGCCTCACTAAAGGTAAGCAGCAGGGAACTTCAACAGACAGATCAACAAAAACAAACCCATCAACAAAAACAAAGCAGTCAATCAATGCGAAACATCACCCAACTCCAGAGTGGACCTTAACTGTGTCACATGATGCAGCAAGCAGCTCTGCTATTGGCTAACACAGACGTTTCTCTACATTATGGACATATTTACAAAGGATATAACTAGTCATAAATAAAGCCAACATGGACGTTGATCGTTTATGTACAACATGTCTTTCTTCTTCCTTCTGGTTTTACAGTGACGACATCCACTTCCTGTTTCACACACACACACACACACACACACACACATGTGTGTGTGTGTGTATGTGTATGTGTGTGTGTGTGTGTGTGTGTGTGTGTGTGTGTGTGTGCGGATGTGTGTGTTTAGGCCCATCGGCCGCTGGAGGCAAAGTTGCGGCTCATGGAGTATCCAGACAGACAGCTCTGTTGTTTTCCCCAGCCTCCGAAAGGAACTACGATCACACTGCTGTTATCCTCTGAACCATACTGCAGAGCCTAGAGGGACAGACAGGTAGAGAGACAGACAGGTAAATAGACAGGTAACTACGATCACACTGCTGTTATCCTCTGAACCATACTGCAGAGCCTAGAGAGACAGACAGGTAGAGAGACAGACAGGTAAACAGACAGGTAACTACGATCACACTGCTGTTATCCTCTGAACCATACTGCAGAGCCTAGAGAGACAGACAGGTAGAGAGAGAGACAGACAGGTAAACAGACAGGTAACTACGATCACACTGCTGTTATCCTCTGAACCATACTGCAGAGCCTAGAGGGACAGACAGGTAGAGAGACAGACAAGTAGAGAGAGAGACAGGTAAATAGACAGACAGGTAACTACGATCACACTGCTGTTATCCTCTGAACCTTACTGCAAAGCCTAGGGCAGACACACAGGTAGAGAGACAGACAGGTAGAGAGAGAGACAGGTAGAGAGAGAGACAGGTAAATAGACAGACAGGTAACTACGATCACACTGCTTTTATCCTCTGAACCATACTGCAAAGCCTAGGGCAGACACACAGGTAGAGAGACAGACAGGTAGAGAGAGAGACAGGTAGAGAGAGAGAGACAGGTAAATAGACAGACTAGTAAACAGTCAAGTTAACAGACAGACAGGTAGAGGGACAAACAGGTAAATAGACAGACAGATAGACAGTCAGGTTAAAAGACAGACAGGTAGACAGGTAGAGAGACAGGTTAACAGACAGACAGGTAGAAAGTCAGGTTTATAGACAGACAGGTAGAGAGACAGGTTAATAGACAGACAGGTAGACAGGTAGAGAGACAGGTTAACAGACAGACAGGTAGACAGTCAGGTTAATAGACAGACAGGTAGACAGGTAGAGAGAGAGTCAGGTAAATAGACAGACAGGTAGACAGGTAGAGAGAGACGTGTAGACGTGTGTGTGTGTGTGTGTGTGTGTG
The DNA here is from genome assembly GCA_026901105.3 of Galaxias olidus. Lineage (NCBI taxonomy): Eukaryota > Metazoa > Chordata > Actinopteri > Galaxiiformes > Galaxiidae > Galaxias > Galaxias olidus. Next base: position 13,177 of record JAPMUY010003125.1, on the reverse strand, counting down.
TGTGTGTGTGTGTGCGTGAGTGTGTGAGTGTGTGTGTGCGTGTGTGCGTGTGTGCGTGTGTGCGTGTGTGCGTGTGTGTGTGTGTGGATGTGTGAGTGTGTGTGTGTGTGTGTGTGTGTGTGTATGTGGATGTGTGAGTGTGTGTGTGTATGTGTGTACCTGCTGTGAGATGACCTCCGCTGCCTCGGTAGGGTCGTGGCACTGGTTGATGACGTCACAGATCTCCTGGTCACTCAACAGGAAGTTGACGCCGTCGGAGGTCAGCACCAGGAAGCTGTCGTTGGCGTGCTGCACCTTGAGAGTAGCAGAAGAAGAGCGAGGAGGAAGAGGAAGTGGTACAGAGATAATGATCAGCATCATTACAATAATTCATGTTTTCTATAATAAGAAAATGAGCTCAATATGCTCACTATAGTGTCTCTATATAGATTGTGTTTGTATATATAGGCTATATATTGTCTTTGTATATAGATACATATATAGATACATTGATACATAGATACATATAGATGTTTGTCTATATATATATATACAGTATATACATATATATATATTGTGTTAGTCTATATATTTTTTTTCTTTGTCGATATATATATTGTTTGTATATATATACAGTTAGGCCCAAAAATATTTGGACGGTGACACAAGTTTTGTTATTTTAGCTGTTTACGAAAACATATTCAGGATACAATTATATAATCAATATGGGCTTAAAGTGCAGACTCTCAGCTGTAATTTGAGAGTATTCACATCCAAATTGGAGCAAGGGTTTAGGAATTACAGCTCTTTAATACGTAGCCGCCTCTTTTTCAAGGGACCAAAAGTAATTGGACAATTGACTCAGAAGGCTGCAAAAAAAAAATAACAACGCTGCACGGGCTCTTCCCTCATTAACCTGTCATCAATTAAGCAGTTAAAAGGTCTGGAGTTGATTCCAGGTGTGGCGTTTGCATTTGGAAGCTGTTGCTGTGAACACACAACATGCGGTCAAAGGAGCTCTCAATGGAGGTGAAACAGACCATCCTGAGGCTCAAAAAAAAGAAGAAATCCATCAGAGAGATAGCAGAAATGTTAGGAGTGGCCAAATCAACAGTTTGGTACATTCTGAGAAAAAAGAGTGCACTGGTGAGCTTGGGAACTCAAAAAGGCCTGGACGTCCACGGAAGACAACAGTGGTGGATGATCGCAGAATCCTTTCCATGGTGAAGAAAAACCCCTTCACAACATCCACTCAAGTGAAGAACACTCTCCAGGAAGTAGGTGTATCAGTATCTAAGTCTACCATAAAGAGAAGACTTCATGAGAGTAAATACAAAGGATTCACCACAAGGTGCAAACCATTAATCAGCCTCAAAAATAGAAAGGCCAGAATTGACTTTGCCAAAAAACACCTGAAGAAGCCAACCCAGTTCTGGAACAGCATTCTTTAGACAGATGAGACTAAGATCAACCTGTACCAGAATGATGGGAAGAAGAAAGTTTGGAGGAGAATTGGAACAGCTCATGATCCAAAGCACACCACATCTTCTGTAAAACATGGTGGAGGCAGTGTGATGGCATGGGCATGCATGGCTTCTAATAGCACTGGGTCACTTGTGTTTATTGATGATGTGACAAAAGACAGAAGCAGCCGGATGAATTCTGAAGTGTATAGGGATATACTTTCTGCTCAGATTCAGCCAAATGCAGCAAAGTTGATTGGACGGCGCTTCACAGTACAGATGGACAATGACCCAAAACATACTGCAAAAGCAACCCAGGAGTTTTTTAAAGCAAAGAAGTGGAATATTCTGCAATGGCCGAGTCAATCACCAGATCTCAACCCAATCGAGCATGCATTTCACTTGCTCAAGACAAAACTTAAGGCAGAAAGACCCACAAACAAGCAACAACTGAAGACCGCTGCAGTAAAGGCCTGGCAAAGCATCACAAAGGAGGAAACCCAGCGTTTGGTGATGTCCATGGGTTCCAGACTTCAGGCAGTCATTGCCTGCAAAGGATTCTCAACAAAATATTGAAAAGTAACATTTTACTTGGGGTTATGTTTATTTGTCCAATTACTTTTGAGCCCCTGAAATGAGGAGCGTTTGTATAAAAATAGCTACAATTCCTACATGTTTAATCATATATTTTTGTTCAACCCCTTGAATTAAACCTTAAAGTCTGCACTTCAATTCCGTTGTAGTTGTTTCATTTCAAATCCAATGTGGTGGCATGCAGAGCCCAAATCATGAAGATTGTGTCACTGTCCCAATATTTTTGGGCCTAACTGTATATATATATATATATTGTCTTTGTCTATACATATTGTGTTTGTCTATATATATATTGTCTTTGTCTATACATATTGTGTTTGTCTATATATATATTGTCTTTGTCTATACATATTCTGTTTGTCTATATATATATTGTCTTTGTTTATATATATATATGGTCTTTGTCTACATATGTTGTCAGTCTATATATATATTATGTTTGTCTATATATATACTGTATATTGTCTTTGTCTATATTTATACATTGTGTTTTTCTATATTTATATATATATATTGCGTTTGTCTATATATATATATATATATTGTCTTTGTCTATATATATACAGTTAGGCCCAAAAATATTTGGACAGTGACACAAGTTTTGTTATTTTAGCTGTTTACGAAAACATATTCAGGATACAATTATATAATCAATATGGGCTTAAAGTGCAGACTCTCAGCTGTAATTTGAGAGTATTCACATCCAAATTGGAGCAAGGGTTTAGGAATTACAGCTCTTTAATACGTAGCCGCCTCTTTTTCAAGGGACCAAAAGTAATTGGACAATTGACTCAGAAGGCTGCAAAAAAAAAATAACAACGCTGCATGGGCTCTTCCCTCATTAACCTGTCATCAATTAAGCAGTTAAAAGGTCTGGAGTTGATTCCAGGTGTGGCGTTTGCATTTGGAAGCTGTTGCTGTGAACACACAACATGCGGTCAAAGGAGCTCTCAATGGAGGTGAAACAGACCATCCTGAGGCTGAAAAAAAAGAAGAAATCCATCAGAGAGATAGCAGAAATGTTAGGAGTGGCCAAATCAACAATTTGGTACATTCTGAGAAAAAAAGAGTGCACTGGTGAGCTTGGGAACTCAAAAGGCCTGGACGTCCACGGAAGACAACAGTGGTGGATGATCGCAGA
>JAPMUY010003124.1:17500-20000 GCA_026901105.3 Galaxias olidus | reverse complement strand
TAGTGTTAATAGTGCTGGGACATCTGGCAGAGATGAAGACAGAGTTGACTGTTTTATGTCCCTATAGTGTGTGTGTGTGTGTGTGTGTGTGTGTGTGTGTGTGTGTGTGTGTGTGTGTGTGTGTGTGTGTGTGTGATGAGAATTGATCAGCTGTGTGTGTGTGGTGACACTTTTCTGTATGGTAATGAACCAATGGTGCAGATATGTCACCTCATATGAACGTCAAATGAGAGCCAGCCTGCCAGCCCATGCAAGTGTGTGTGTGTGTGTGTGTGTGAGAGAGAGAAATAGTGTCTGTGTGTGCGTGTGTGTGTCTGTGTGTGTGTGTGTGTGTGTGTCTGTGTCTGTGTGTGTGTGTGTGTGTGTGTGTGTGTGTGTGTGTGTGTGTGTGTGTGTGTGTGTCTGTGTGCGTGTGCGTGTGCGTGTGCGTGTGCGTGTGCGTGTGCGTGTGCGTGTGTGTGCACGCGCGCCACTGGAGAATAGTTGTCTGCCATCTGAGCCCTACACTCTTTTCTCTCCCTGACAAAAGCAGAGATATAATGTTATCTGTCGTCTACTAGCTAGAATGTCACAGAGCCGCTGCTCACAATAGATTGAATTGGTAGTTCCTTTGCACAATGGTAAATGGAATGTCACCACTTTTGATAAAGTGTCCATTGCGGTGGTTTTAAAAGAACGTTACCATATGAAAGTGATTCAATCACTCCACAATGGAGGATTCTGGCTCACTAGACATCGTCTATATATATCTTTCAGTCTCTCTCTCTCTCGAAGCCTGTCTGTCTGTTTGCCTCTCGCTCTCTCTCTGTCCATCTCGCTCTAACTCTTCTCTCTCTTAGTCTTTTCTCCAACTCTTTATCTCTCTCTCTCTTTCTCTCTTTCTCGTTCTCTCTCTTTCTCTCTCTTTATCTCTCTCTCTCTCTCTCTCTCTGCCTGCCTGTCTGTGTACCTGTCTCTCTCTGCCTGTCTGCCTGTTTGTGTACCTGTCTCTCTCTGCCTGTCTGTGTACCTGTCTCTCTCTGCCTGTCTGCCTGTCTGTGTACCTGTCTCTCTCTGGCTGTCTGCCTGTTTATCTCTCTCTCTCTCTCTCTCTGCCTGTCTGCCTGTCTGTGTACCTGTCTCTCTCTCTGCCTGTCTGCCTGTTTATCTCTCTCTCTCTCTCTCTCTCTCTCTCTGCTGCCTGTCTGTGTACCTGTCTCTCTCTGCCTGTCTATTAGCATTTCTCTATCTCTGCCTGTCTGTCTCTCTCTCTCTCTCTCTCTCTCTCTCTCTGCCTCTCTGTCTGTGTACCTGTCTCTCTCTGCCTCTCTGCCTGTCTGTGTACCTGTCTCTCTCTGCCTGTCTGCCTGTCTGTGTACCTGTCTCTCTCTGCCTGTCTGCCTGTCTGTGTACCTGTCTCTCTCTGCCTGTCTGCCTGTCTGTGTACCTGTCTCTCTCTGCCTGTCTGTCTCTCTCTCTTTGACTGTCTGCCTGTCTTTCTTTCTCTCTCTCTCTCTCCCTGCTTGTCCTCCTTTTGCAGATGTTTAGCTCTGTTTTCAATGAGAACAACACCTGCCTCCAACCCCTCTCCCTGTCTCTACATTTCACTGCCAAAGTCCTATCATTGGTTACAGACAAATTGAACAGAACTGGAGAACTTGAATTTGAGTCAGACTCCTTCCCCTCTGGCCTTGGAAACAAAGCAATCATTCTGTTATCATTGGGTGTAAGATTAATGCTCCACTTCTCGTCACAATATACCAGTGTCTGAATGGTTAGGATGATTACCACATAGGAATTCCTTTATATACTGTATGTATGTCTGTATGTATGTCTGTATGGATGGATGGATGGATGGATGGATGGATGGATGGATTGATAGATTCTGTCTACCTCTCACTTTGAGACGAACAAGGTAAATCCACATCCTGTAGTTTGTTTTTCTGAAAGTACTAGAGAGGGTCAGTGTTGAGTGGACTACAGTACCCAGTGTCCCAGTGTGATGACTCTTATCTTCCTGGCTGACATTTTGACCTTAAATCAACAAGCCTCTGTTCTCCTGTGTGCTGTTCTTTTATTAATTTAATAACTCTCAATTTGCTTAATTAAAGTAAACTCACAGCCAGCTCAAGTTGACATAGGTGGATGTGTGTGTGTGTGTGTGTGTGTGTGTCTGTGTGGTTTTTGTGTGCCTTTGTGCATTTTCGGAATTGTTTCTGTGTGTGTGTGTGTGTGTGTGTGTGTGTGTGTGTGTGTGTGTGAGGTTTTCTGTGCCTTTCTGAATTGTTTCTGTTGTGTGCGTTTATGCAGGTGCGTGTTTCAGAATTATGTGTGAGTGTGTGCATGTTGGAGGAGTATTATGCACCATCGAAATGTCTGGCAAGTAACCATAGTGACCATTGACAGCACATGTACGTATCCATACCATAATAATCACACTTCACAGGAACGGCGTCATTCCATGGAAACGAACACAAATCCTTTTTGTCAGCACTTTGACTTGTCTCTGCATGAAATGTTC
>JAPMUY010003121.1:212500-245000 GCA_026901105.3 Galaxias olidus | reverse complement strand
TTTCTCTCTCTCTCTCTCTCTCTTTATGAGGCATTCTAGATGGCTCAGCTGTAGAGCTCTATAAAATCTCCAGGAAAGCAGAGATGTATGCTCTCGACCCCTCCATCCCTCCCCTGCTCCTCAGTGGTGTGACCCTGAGTGACCTGTGTGTGTCCTCTCTCTAGAACAACCGGCGCTCTAGATCTATGTTCTCTACCTTTGTTGTCAGATTACCAGCCACATAGATCTATAGTTCACTAGAGCAGACCCTTAGTAACCTGTGTGGTGGTATGTGTGTCCTCTCTAGAACAACCAGCTCCTTCAGGCCGCCGACTTCTCTGCCATTAAAGAGCTGGACTCTCTGACCAACGAGATCATCGACCTTCAGAAGTAGGCCGTCTCACACACACACACACACACACACACACTCCGGCTGGAATATCACCTCATTAGAGAGAGATGGGGGGATGAGAGAGAAATTAGACATTCAAAGAAAATGCAAGGATCCGCTTTTCAAAGTAAAGTCCTTTTCGCTTCCTCTTTTAATGAGAGAGAGAGAGAGAGAGGAAGTGAGAGTACGGTGAAAGCTCTTCCTCAGTGACAGCTGGTTGCCCTGACGACCTGAAGCAGTCACACAGCTGGAAACAGAGGAAGAGAAAGAGAGAGAGAGAAAGAGAGGAGTATTTAAAAGGCTGAGAGTAAGAGATAAAAATTAGAAGAGGAGGAAGAGAGAGGACTGAGCTTAAGATGAAGACTGTATGTGACTGCTTCAGGTCGTCAAGGCAACTGTCTGCCAGCGCTGAGTGTGATGGGTAAGATGCCAAAGCTTAGATGTGTCAGTTTGAATGTTGACAGCTTCATCCAGACAGCTGTGATCTGTTTATAATCTGAGTGTGAAAACGTTGCCCGACTCACATCAGACTGGTGGCTGTTTTCTCTCTATGCATGAGAGCTCTGAAACCCTAACTCATCCAGCGATGGTTTTAAACTCTCTCTCTCTCTCTCTGACTGGTGGTGGTGTCTCAGAGCTGTCATGCAGAGAGGTAAGAGACTAACTCAGGACACACTTCATTAATCTTCTGTTTGGAACCTCCGGGTTTATTTTCATGAGTCATTTTTGCTCTCCAGCAGTAGCAGTACAGGTCTGCTGTACTCCTGCCAGTACACTGTAATATTCTTCAGAGACACAGTGAACCCAGGCCTCAGTGAAGGGAGGAGAGAAAGACAGAGCAGAAATAGAAATCTGTCTCTCTATAAACTGGAGTGTGTCATTTCTGGTTGTATTTGGTTTGGTCCTCTTGTTTTATAATGGTTGGTGTTTTCTTCTCCATTTCTCTAGTTCTGTTTTCAAATCACAGCCTACATGGCTGGAGCATCACAATAGTCAGCCATCTTGATCCCTGCTCTGTGGTTTCCTGACTGTCCGTTCTGCACTGTCCTGTTCTTTGTCACTTCCTTTGCGTACGACCCCTCCCTCTTCCTCACCGCATCATCAAGAGGGTGGGGGAGGGAGGGAGGGAGGGAGGGAGGGAGAGAGAGAGAGAGAGAGAGAGAGAAAGGGAGGGAGGGAGGGAAGGAAGGAAGGAAGGAGAGAAAAGAGAGGGAGGGAGGGGCGAAAATATCAAGGGACATTCTCATGTCTCCTCTCCTGAGCGTCTGCCTGATGAGAACATATCACCATCTTACTCTCATACTGACTCACACCATAACACACACAACAGCCTCTCTCTCTCTCTCTCTGCCTCTCGCTCTTTCTCTCTCTCTTCTCTCCCTGTCTTTCTCTACCTCTCATATCAAGCCCTCCCACTCTTCTGGCTCTCTTGAGCAAGCGCACTCCTCATCCCATTCTCTCATTTATTCTCTCTCTCTCTCACACACTCACACACACACGCTCACACACACACGCTCACACACTCCACTCCAGGCTGCCCGTTTGCTGGAGTTTATCTTCCTGCTCTGGCAGAATGGTGGCTGAGGCAGATGAGCTAAGCTCCAGGGCTGGAGGGGAGGGAAGCTGTGTGCGGCCGGACTACGCTCAGACACGGGGCCTGGGGCTGGGGCTGGGGCTGGTCTCCTGGGTGGTAAAGTCCACCTGTCTGGTGTGCTGGTCTCCTAGAGAGAAGACCACGGTGGAGCAGGAGCTCAAGGAGAAGGAGGAGAGCATCAGAGAGCGCACCAGCGAAGTCCAGGTCAGACACACCTACACCTGTCTGTCTACTACCTACACCTGTCTGTCTGCTACCTACACCTGTCTGTCTGCTACCTACACCTGTCTGTCTGCTACCTGCACCTGTCTGTCTGCTACCTGTACCTGTCTGTCTGCTACCTACACCTGTCTGTCTGCTACCTGCACCTGTCTGTCTGCTACCTGTACCTGTCTGTCTGCTACCTGTACCTGTCTGTCTGCTACCTGCACCTGTCTGTCTGCTACCTACACCTGTCTGTCTACTACCTGTACCCGACTGTCTGCCTGCCTGCCTGCCTGCCTGTCTGTCTGTCTCTCTGTTCCTGCCTATCTGTCTGTCTGTCTTGTGTGTTCTCTCTGTTCCTTGTGCTTCAGTGTGAACACAGTATATAGGGGTGTATGATGTATCTATCAGGCAGAGCTTGGAGTAGGGGTCACAGAGTAGGGGTGTGTGATGTATCTATCAGGCAGAGCTTGGAGTAGGGGTCACAGTACTGAGGGCTGTATAATTTATCTATCAGGCAGAGCTTGGAGTAGGGGTCACAGTACTGAGGGCTGTATAATTTATCTATCAGGCAGAGCTTGGAGTAGGGGTCACAGTACTGAGGGCTGTATAATTTATCTATCAGGCAGAGCTTGGAGTAGGGGTCACAGTACTGAGGGCTGTATAATTTATCTATCAGGCAGAGCTTGGAGTAGGGGTCACAGTACTGAGGGCTGTATAATTTATCTATCAGGCAGAGCTTGGAGTAGGGGTCACAGTACTGAGGGCTGTATAATTTATCTATCAGGCAGAGCTTGGAGTAGGGGTCACAGTACTGAGGGCTGTATAATTTATCTATCAGGCAGAGCTTGGAGTAGGGGTCACAGTACTGAGGGCTGTATAATTTATCTATCAGGCAGAGCTTGGAGTAGGGGTCACAGTACTGAGGGCTGTATAATTTATCTATCAGGCAGAGCTTGGAGTAGGGGTCACAGTACTGAGGGCTGTATAATTTATCTATCAGGCAGAGCTTGAGTGTGTCACTGTAACAGCTGATCAGCAGTCTCTCTCTCTCTCAGCCTGGAGCGCTGACAGCTTACTGAAGGAGGACTGCCTGTTAGCTCGTGCAGTTTAGCTTATAGATATATGGATACTTCTAGGACTGTTCACCCCCCAGTAATATGACGATTACATTAAAGAGCATAATAATAAACCTTAATACAGAACAGGAAGTGTATGTTCTCCCCTCAGCCAATGGGAGGTCAGCGCTCTAGACTAGCTGACTTTCACTTTCTGGCAATCTTACTGGCTGGCTTACTGGCTGGCTGAGTACAGCATTAATAATACATTAGATCCAACTGAATGAGTCACCAGAGCCAGAATGAACACCGCCTCTCTGCTTCTCCTCCCTCCTCTCCTGTCTATATATATCTATGCATATATATATCTCCTCTCTGTATATATACACCTCTCTATATATCTATGTAAATATATATATATCTCCTCTCTGTATATATACCTCTATATATATATCTATGTATATATATATCTCCTCTCTGTATATATACCTCTATATATATATCTATGTATATATATATCTCCTCTCTGTATATATACCTCTATATATATCTATGTAAATATATATATATCTCCTCTCTGTATATATACCTCTATATATATATCTATGTAAATATATATATATCTCCTCTCTGTATATATACCTCTCTATATATCTATGTATATATATATCTCCTCTCTGTATATATACCTCTCTATATATCTATGTATATATATATATCTCCTCTCTGTATATATATACCTCTCTATATATCTATATATATATATCTCTCTCTGTATATATACCTCTATATATCTATGTATATATATATCTCCTCTCTGTATATATACCTCTCTATGTATATAAATATCTACTCTCTGTATATATACGTCTCTATATATGTATGTATATATAGATCTCCTCTCTGTATATATACCTCTATATATCTATGTATATATATATCTCCTCTCTGTATATATACAGTACCTCTCTATATATCTATGTCTATATATCTCCTATCCCTCTCTCTATGAATATATACCTGTCTATATATATATATATATATATATATATATATATATATATACTGTATCTATCTGTCAGCCTATATAATATATAGATATGCGTATATAGTGTAGATATATAGCTATAGATACAGATACACACACCTCCTTTGTCTTTATCTGCTTCTCCTGGACATCACACACACATCCCCCCCACACACTACACACTGGATTCACACACCCTACACACTACACACTGGATTCACACACCCTACACACTATGAAATAAATAAATAAATGACTCCATTCACAGGAGCTGCAGCAGCAGGTGTCTAAGGAGAGCAGGGAGCTGCAGCGTCTCCAGACCCAGCGGCAGGAGGTGCAGGAGGCACTGCTCGGGCTGGACCAGCAGAAGATCTCCCTGGAGGACCAGCTGGCTCTCATCCGCCAGCAGACCAGCCAGGAGAACAAGCTGGTGAATAACCCTACACCCTACACGCTACATCATACACCCTACACGCTACACCCTACACGCTACACACTACACCCTAAACCCTACATACTACATCCTACACCTTAGACCAGCAGACCAGCCAGGAGAACAAGCTGGTGAATAACCCTACACCCTACACGCTACATCATACACCCTACACGCTACATCATACACTACACGCTACACACACCCTACACGCTACACACTACACCCTAAACCCTACATACTACATCCTACACCTTAGACCAGCAGACCAGCCAGGAGAACAAGCTGGTGAATAACCCTACACGCTACACCCTACACCCTACACGCTACACCTTAGTCCAGCAGACCAGCCAGGAGAACAAGCTAGTGAATAACCCTACACACTACACCCTACACCTTAGACCAGCAGACCAGCCAGGAGAACCAGCTAGTGAATAACCCTACCCACTACACCCTACATCCTACACCCTGCACCTTAGACCCTACACGCTACACCCTACACCTTAGACCAGCCAGGAGAACAGCTGGTGAATAACCCTACACACTACACCCTACACCCTACACCTTAGACCAGCAGACCAGCCAGGAGAACCAGCTAGTGAATAACCCTACCCACTACACCCTACATCCTACACCCTGCACCTTAGACCCTACACGCTACACCCTACACCTTAGACCAGCAGACCAGCCAGGAGAACAGCTGGTGAATAACCCTACACCCTACACCCTACACCTTAGACCCTACACGCTACACCCTACACCTTAGACCAGCAGACCAGCCAGGAGAACAGCTGGTGAATAACCCTACACACTACACCCTACACCCTACACCTTAGACCAGCAGACCAGCCAGGAGAACCAGCTAGTGAATAACCCTACCCACTACACCCTACATCCTACACCCTGCACCTTAGACCCTACATGCTACACCCTACACCTTAGACCAGCAGACCAGCCAGGAGAACAAGCTAGTGAATAACCTACACCCTAAACCCTACACCCTAACCACTACACCCTACCCACTACACCCTAAACAAATATGTCCCTCTCTGTCTCCTCACCTTTCTACCTCCTCCCCTCCCTCCTCTCCTCCCTTACAGATCTCCTCGCTGCAGGGGGAGCAAGAGGAGCTGATTGGTCAGTATGAGGAGCAGCTGATCCAGGCGAGGGAGGAGTTGCTCCGCCTACAGGAAGAGACGCGCTGTCTGGAGGAGAAGGTCCAGGGAGCTCGGGAACAGCTCACACCCCTCAAGGAGTCTGTAGAGCACTCCTACACGCAGGTGGCACAGGTGTGTGTGTGTGTGTGTGTGTGTGTGTGTGTGTGTGTGTGTGTGTGTGTGTGAGTGAGAGCACTCTTATACCCAGGTGGCACAGGTGTGTGTGTGTCTGTCTGTCTGTCTGTGTGTGTGTGTGTGTGTGTGTGTGTGTGTGTATGTGTGAGAGAGGCCACCTGCACACAGGTAGCACAGGTGCGTGCGTGCGTGTGTGTGTGTGTGTGAGTGAGTGAGTGAGAGAGCACTCCTACACGCTGGTGGCACAGTTGTGTGTGTGGGTGTGAGAGAGAGAGGCCACCTGCACACAGGTTTGTGTGTGTGTGTGTGTGTGTGTGTGTGTGTGTGTGTGTGTGTGAGAGAGGCCAGCTGCACACAGGTAGCACAGGTTTGTGTGTGTGTGTGTGTGTGTGTGTGTGTGTGGAGAGAGAGAGAGAGAGGAGCCACCTGCACACAGGTAGCACAGGTTTGTGTGTGTGTGTGTGTGTGTGTGAGAGAGAGCCACCTGCACACAGGTAGCACAGGTTTGTGTGGGTGTGTGAGAGAAAGAGAAAGAGAGAGTCCGTCTCTAATTTGTCTGGCAGTTCATTAAATATTAAGTAGTTCAGATTTTTCCTTATTCTTTGTCTCCTCTCTTCCCTCCCTTTCTCTCCTTCGGGTCCTCCTCTTCTCCCCCACCCGTCCCTCCCTGGCCTCCCCGTCCCTCCCTGGCCTCCCCCGTCCCTCCCTGGCCTCCCCGTCCCTCCCTGGCCTCCCCCGTCCCTCCCTGGCCTCCCCGTTCAGGTACAGCAGAAGTTCACAGAACTGCAGGAGGAGGAGCGCTCCGTCACAGCCCAGCTCAGCTGGAAACGAGCGCTGGAAGATGAACCAGCCCTGGTCAACGGCTCAGCGGGCCTCACAGCGGAGCTGCACCAGGGAGACCAGGACCTCTCCCAGGGGGACCAGTCTGCCGAGCAGAGAGCAGAGGAAGAGCCTCCTAAACTGGTAGAGAAGGAAGAAACAAATGAAGAAGAAAAAGAGGTGGAGGAGGAGGAAAAAGAGCAAAAAGAGCACAAGCCAAAAGTGGATGCTTTAGATGACCTGTTCAACAGTCTGTCTGTATCTCCCTGGCCAACGGACAACGTAGGATGGGTAAGAACAAACTATCTGATGGCTGTCTACTGAAATGGGGGACTGACAACTTGTGCATAACAGATACACTGACATTAGCCTAGCATAGGAGATACACTGACATTAATTAGCCTAGCATAGCAGATACACTGACATTAGCCTAGCATAGCAGATACACTGACATTAGCCTAGCATAGGAGATACACTGACATTAGCCTAGCATAGGAGATACACTGACATTAATTAGCCTAGCATAGGAGATACGCTGACATTAATTAGCCTAGCATAGCATATGCACTGACATTAGCCTAGCATGACATATACACTGACATTAGCCTAGCATAACAAATACACTGACGTTAGCCTAGCATAGCAGATACACTGACATTAATTAGCCTAGCATAGCAGATACACTTACATTAATTAGTCTAGCATAGCATATGCACTGACATTAGCCTAGCATAACATAGACACTGACGTTAGCCTAGCATAACATAGACACTGACGTTAGCCTAGCATAGCATATGCACTGACATTAGCCTAGCATAACATAGACACTGACGTTAGCCTAGCATGACATATACACTGACATTAGCCGAGCATGACACTGACAGTTTATGACATAGTTTATGTTTATCTTTCTTTTCTAGCTTCGTCTCATAAAGCTGTATTTTTAATAGTGACGCATGCTTGTCTTTCCTCCAGGGTCAAACCAGTCCTACAGAGGAGCCCTTACCTGATGCTGTGGAGGAGGAAAACGACTCTCCTAAAGCCAGCCCACCCAAGGTATATCCTACCCAAACAAACAGGCCTATAGGTGACGCTAGACCACTGTCCTATGCTACCAGGGTTAGCTTTAAGATAAAACTAGCAAGCTTAAGACATATATTGGTGACTGTATAGCACAGAAAGACTCTTTGACCCAAAACTTATAAACCCGAGCTGTGTGCTACTTCCAGCTAGCATATCCTGTACTGAATGTCCTTACCACAGTAGGCACTAAGCACTCGTTAAATTAAATTGTCTTTGGAAACTTTCTATTCATTCACTGAAACTTGTTTTCAAGTGGAAAGATAAATGTTTAAATAAAACAGTGCTGTCTTTTCTGTTCTCAACCCAAAAGTGTTTTGAGAGTCTGCGTTCTCTCCGTGAACCTCCAGTCTGTTCGTTTGTCTGAGTCTGTCAACATGCCTTTGTCTCTCCCCCATCAGCTGATGGACTCCCCAGAGCCAGAGGGGGGGGAGGAGTCTTCTGAGTCCCCCACAGCCAGCCCCCAGCCCAGCCCTGTGTCCCTGTGCCCTCCCCAGATGCCCCCCCTGCACTACCCCCCAGACCGGCTCCCCCTCGCTGCCAGTGATAGACTTCTTTGAGTCGGATCCTTTCACCGATGGTGGGTGGCCTCCATGAAATGATCAGTGTTAAATCATATGTACACGAAACACTAATTAAGCATTCCACATAGTAGTAACTTATTAACAAGCATCATTTTCTTTTTAGATTTTTTGCAATGTTACGAATCGTCTTTACAGATGATAATGTTACATAATTGCATTTACCAAAGTTTTTTTAGTTATCAAGGAGGATGCTGAGAATGTACATCCCTTTAGTAGCTGTCAGAAGATGAATCAGGAATTTAAGAACAAACATTCTGATACATGACCTGTAATATTGGATCTATGGCCCTATAACTGATCTCGTGGTTGTTAAGATGGCGTCATAAATATATTGTTGTGTTTCTCTGCAGAGGATCCGTTTAAAAACGATCCGTTTGGAAAAGCTGACGTGTCTGGTAAGTGAATCAGAAACATTTTGGATTGAATCCCTTTCATCATCAGACCAAGATGCTGGATTGGGCTGAGTGTCCTGTTTTACAATTAGCATTACAATCATGATGATCAATGTTCTCACAAACACGTTTATTATCGTCACGATGGTCAATGTTCTCACAAACACGTTTTGTTTTTACTCTCTCAAGATCTGTTTGGTGGAGACCCTTTCAAAGGTTCTGATCCGTTTGCTGCAGACTCTTTCTTCAAGCAGCCCGCTGGCGCCCCCTTCCCCTTGGAGGACCCCTTTGCCACTGCGTCCGACGACCCGTTTGGTCCTAAAGCAGGCCCAACAGAACCAGACCTGTTTGGTCCTAAAGCAGGCCCAACAGAGCCAGACCTGTTTGGTCCTAAAGCAGGCCCAACAGAACCAGGTCCGTTTGGAGGTGGCAGCGCCTCAGCTCCATCAGGTAGGTACTGCAGAGGCTGTAGATACGCTGGTGGATTATTACTGGAGCTTCATTTTATTACAAATCTATCCAAAGAAAGTCTGACATAGTCTAACATGTTAAATATATTCATATAATTTTTTTCTGCTCTTTTTGAGAAGGTTTTTATAAGCATAATAAATTATTTAAACTGTGCTGTTAGTTTGGAGAATGTATATTCTTGCAGCAGTAATTGTAGAAATCCATTGCTGGTCGACTATGAAAGTGTGCGAGCCAACACAGCTGATGTTGTTGTTGTGCTTATTGCTATCAGACCCGTTTTACTCCAAGGCCAGCGACCCAGCCCAGTTAGCCAGCGACCCGTTCAACGCCTTGCCCACAGACCCGGCCGCCGCCGACCCCTTCGGTACCAACATGGACGCTCTTCGAGACGTCGACCCGTTCGGTTCCCAAGGAAACGGAGGGGCAGACCCCTTCAGCTCCGAGGTTGCCGTGGTAAGTTGTGTTCACACAGTAGACTAGTGCTCACCAGCCTTACACGTGAGGTAGTTACTGGGGGCCAGCAGTGATGTTCTTTAAATCAAACACACCCATTGTGGTGGTAGTATGGATAGGGTCAGTGCTACTTTAGTGTCTCTGATGTTCTTTAAATCAAACACACCCATTGTGTGGTGGTAGCTTTCAACAGGGCTTTCATTAAGAGGAGAGTTAAGGGAGATAATGATTTAGAATCACTCTTATTATCTCTGTCTCTGTCTCTGTCTCAGAAGGACATTGGTTCTGCAGTCAATGACCCGTTTGCTCCAGGAGGCACGGTAGTGAGCACGGGTTCTGATCCAGGTAAGGAGACTTTAACCCCTGACCTCCGCCTGTGGGTCACTCTGCTCACATACTGCCCTCTGCTGGGGGGAGATGGTCTCTGCAGCTCACAAGCTGCCCTGGTGTTCAATAATGCATTGATTGTTCTGTGTGTGTGTGTGTGTGTGTGTGTTGGTTTCAGACCCTTTTGCTGCTGCATTCGGCAACGAGTCATTCGGAGGGGGCTTTGCGGACTTTAGCGCTTTGGCCAAGGTAACCGTAGTGATGCCCTTCTAACTGTGAACATGATATTCTCTGAATGAAGACCTCAGTAATGATCTGGTCTGAGTCTCTCAGTGTTTCCCCCTCTGAATGAAGACCTCAGTAATGATCTGGTCTGAGTCTCTCAGTGTTTCCCCCTCTGAATGAAGACCTCAGTAATGATCTGGTCTGAGTCTCTCAGTGTTTCCCCCAACATTCTCACTTTCCCCTGAAAGACAAACAAACATTAACTAATAGGACTATAGAGCACTTTAGTCTCAAGGTGGGTTAAATTGTCTGTGCTGCTGACTGTGTGAAATGTGAGATCCCAGAGTGTGTGTGTGTGTGTGTGTGTGTGTGTGTGTGTGTGTGTGTGTGTGTGTGTGTGTGTGTGTGTGTGTGTGTGTGTGTCTAGAGTCCACTCACCTTAGTGCTAACTGAGTTATTAACAAAGAGGCAAGCTGAGAAAGTGGAGTGTTAACGCACAACCAATGTCCCTGTTTACAGCCAATCAAACAGTGTTATCTGTCAGGAAGTGGACAGACGGCCAATGAAATGCCAGGGCTCAACGTAATTTTTTTTTTTTTACTTGCCTGGTGGGGCAAGTAGATCAGAAATCTGCTTGCCCAAAGTGAATTTTTACTTGCCCCTACACAAATAGTTTTATTCATTAGCAGTTATCAGATAACAAAGACTAAAGTTCATTATCTTAAATCATAAAAACATAGAAATGCAAATACAAATCTGTGAATGAATCTTAATGAATCCCTGTCTGCCACTTACCACATCAGAATTCATCAAAATTAATTCTGCCACCTTTGTTTATCAATCATAGGATAACACATTTATAGAATGGTACTGAAGTTGACAAGGCCTAAGCCCACCCCCAGCAAAAGTATTACACCAAGTAATATCATGATACCACCGCAAATAAAACAGATTTTTCTTCATGACTTAAACAAATGTAGATTTACATCTTAATGGCATGTGGCTGCAACTGTGTTTACAGTTAAATAGATTAATTGTGGGAATAGAAAGATATCAATATTATTGATTGAATAATCGAAAAGAAGTGCAAAGGTAGATTGTCTTTTGCTACTTTAATCGCTTAGGCTTTCGAATAGTGGACACTGGACAGCCAAATATGATGTAATACTTGTACTAGGCTACAAACGTTACAAAATTAACAGAATAATGATAGTCCTATTTTTCTTCCCATTTCTGTGGCACACGTTACCTTAGCATGTCTGTTGACAACAAATTTAGAAATGACAACAAAAACTACAAAAAATAGGCTATCTCATTCAGTAGTAGGCTACATTATTTTCCACCCTATCAATAGGCAAAGCACAGGCACGCACACATGGCGATCTCTCGTTCCCCTTGCTTCCAAAATTACTGAACATGGTAACGTTAGCTATGGATCGTTAACTTCGGTTCGTAACATTGATTCTTATTTGATAATCCCATATCTGCATTGAGGCAACATAGCTAGCTAGCTAACGTTCCTTCAACTTTCGCGGCTCTGGTTTCAGATGACAACGCCAACAGCACCGATACAAATGCGAGAAGCTGTATCAGGTCTTTATGGCACTCCAGCAAAGTTTTGTTTGGAACGGCACAGTTTTATCCGTCTTGCCCTCAAACTTGTGGTAACCTGCGCAACACATACAGGATGAAGGCAAAAGTCCAACTAACGCCACCTAACTCAACTCACGTTTCCAAGATCATTTAAATGATTGTTTGCGCTTTAGGCATCACCGTCTTGTCAATTATGGAATACTGAGAATTGGCGCGTTCCAATATTCTCAGATGCAACGGGAGGGAGCAGGTTGTGTGCCAGAGGACGACAACGCCCTTTACGATACTACGTCTACAACTTTTTTTTACATTTTCTTAAATATAGTTTATTTTTATCGGGCAAGTGAGTTGCTAGATGTACTTGCCCGATGTGGCATTTTACTTGCCCCAGGCAAGCCTTATTGTTGAGCCCTGCAAATGCTGATGTCGGTCACCTATGGTTTCATTAATAAACATAAATGTATTAGCGGTCATGTGTTGTCATTGTCTTTTAAACGTGATGTTAAAATGCTTTAAGTCATGAATAGCTGCTTCACCTGCTCCAGAGTACAGTAGAACAGTAGAGCCTCCTCCTCCTCTTCCTGTAGTCTGTCCTCTGGTCTCCCTGTCTCTGCTCTGGTCTCCCTGTCTCTGCTCTGGTCTCCCTGTCTCTGCTCTGGTCTCACTTTGTCTGTTTGTGTTCCCAGTCTAACAGTGCTGAGCCGTTTGGCACCAACAACAAGAACCTGTTCCAGGAGGAGAAGCAGACCTCAGGCCCGGACGTTCCTCCTGCTCTGCCCCCTAAGACCGGCACGCCCACCAGACCTCCTCCTCCTCCTCCAGGTCAGCTCCATGACCTCTAACCCTGACCCTAGCCCACCAGACCTCCTCCTCCTCCTCCAGGTCAGCTCCATGACCTCTATCCCTGACCCTAGCCCCCCCTCCCCCCTCCTCCAGGTCAGCTCCATGACCTCTAACCCTGACCCTAGCCCACCAGACCTCCTCCCCCCCCTCCAGGTCAGCTCCATGACCTCTATCCCTGACCCTAGCCCACCAGACCTCCTCCTCCTCCTCCAGGTCAGCTCCACCTCTAACCCTAACCTTAGCCCACCAGACCCCCCTCCTCCAGGTCAGCTCCATGACCTCTAACCCTAGTCTGTGTGTGTGTGTGTGTGTGTGTGTGTGTGTGTGTGTGTGTTTTCAGGTAAAAGATCGAGTATCTCCAGGACGGAGTCGTCAGACTCCTTCAGCCGTCGAAGCCACTTCGCGGCCCAGAGTTCCGGAGACTTCTCCTCCTCCTCTTCCTCTTCCTCCTCTCAGCCTGCCAAGGACCCCCCAGCCGACCCCTTCGCCCCGTCCTCCCCTCGTCACGGCAACACACAGGACCCTGACCGTTTCGCCAGTTTTGACAAAGTGAGCACATCCCCCTCCCCTACTCCTCACTCCGAGCCCCTGTAAGTCCGCCCCCCACTTCCTGGTTCATCACCAAGCCACACCCACAAAGCCAGGAAAAGAGCACACCCCTGTCAAACCAATTAAGGCAAGCCTCAGCTGTTTCTCTCCACCCACATCCATATTAGGAGATGTTCTGAGCCAATCACAATCAGCCTGTTGAGCAGGTTTTAGTGATGAGTAGCAAACAGATGTTTGTCTCTAAAATCTTCAATCTCATTCCATTTTAATTTTATATTTGTATTTTCTTTCTTGTGTGTATGGTAATTATTCCTAATTGTAATGTAATACTTTGTTCCTGTTCCTTTTTAGTCTATTGAATATACATACTAAGTTCTTATAGCAGTTGATGAGTGTAATATATTTGATATTATAATATATATTTATCCAGTGCACACAGTTATCACCAATAGAAGCACAGCTCCTTGTTGCACACCCACACATCTGATTGGTCGGCTGTGGATGGAGAGACTAGCGTGGCGGCTTGCTATTGGTTCCCGTAAGCCCCAATGAGGACAGGGTGCTATGCTGCAGCCGGTCAGATAGCTGAGGTGTTGACGTGGCCAGTGCTCCCTTGTACAATATATCTCTCTGAATGGGGCTCGTGTGGTTAAATGAAGAATCAAAACATGAATATAAAATATCGGGAGATGTATAAACCGATATAATATATCTGTGATATTAAATCTGGGTTGGGCTCTAGCTGAGACTTTCATATCTGGATGGGTTATGGATAGGTTAAGGAGATCAGCTGACATAAGCTTTATCTGCACTACATCAAGGGTAGGTTGTGAAGGGAAGCATCAGCTTACTGTGATAGAAAGACAGGAAGTGGGCGTGACTCAGCCTCTCCCCCTCACCTGACTGCATCCTGCATGACTTCCTGATCCCCTGCACGCACTAACTGTCCTCGTGTCTGATTGGCTGGCCCTCAGTGACTCCTCCCACTCTGCCTTCGTCGTCACCATTCCATTTCAGAATCACTGCTCCCCCCATCCATCCCTCCCTCCATCCCTCCTCCTCCTGTCCCAGCACTGTGGAAATACAGACTGCATCTCTCCATCCCTCCCTCCCTCCCTCCCTCCATCCATCCCTCCTCCTTCTGTCCCAGTACTGGGGAAATACAGACTGCATCTCTCCATCCATCCATCCATCCGTCCCTCCTCCCCCTTACCCAGCACTGTGGAAATACAGACTGCATCTCTCCATCCCTCCCTCCATCCATCCATCCATCCATCTTCCTCCTCCTCCTGTCCCAGCACTGTGGAAATACAGACTGCATCTCTCCATCCCTCCCTCCATCCATCCATCCATCCATCTTCCTCCTCCCCCTTACCCAGCACTGTGGAAATACAGACTGCATCTCTCCATCCCTCCCTCCATCCCTCCATCCCTCCATCCCTCCTCCTTCTGTCCCAGCACTGGGGAAATACAGACTGCATCTCTCCATCCCTCCCTCCATCCATCCATCCCTCCCTCTCTCTACTCTGGTCCATTCTCTCCTATGCCGTTATTTGAGTTGAATAAAGAGTGGAATGAATACCCTCTTCTCTCTCTCTCTCTCTCTCTGTGTCTGTCTCTCTCTCTCTCTCTCTCTCTGTATCTCTGTCTCTCTCTCTCTCTGTCTGGCTCTCTCTCTCGCTCCTGAGTGCATCACCCCACACACACATACAGCATCCATTGGATGACAGTGACTTAACCTTCATAGATTCATGTCTCCTCTATAGATTCATGTCTCTGTTGTTGTTGTTGTTGTTGTTGTTTCTGCTGAAATCAGATTGAATCAGGAGTGTAAGTAAACTATTCTGGCACAGTTTGTTTCCATGGTGATGATTTGTGATGTAATGGCTTCTGCATCGCAACAATCACCCAGCTGCTGGCTTCAACTTTGACCTCACCAATGATGTCCTGCCTGTCACTGTCCACGCAGTGTTAAAGTAGAACAAGGTTCCACACTAGCTCTGCTCTTTTTCTGTGGATCAAACTGTTTCTGCACACACATCCCAGCTGCTCTTTACATAAGCATTCATCGTTTTTCACCATCAACATTGTAGATTTTGTGTGTAGTTGCATGTCCTTCGTGGCTCTCTCTCTCTCTCTCTCTCTCTCTCACCCACCCACAAACACACACACACACACACACACACGCACACACACCTGTGCTCTGGTGTAAATGCTGTGTTGATACCTGAGTAGACCATTTTTCTTTCTAAACTTCCAGCTGCATGAGTGGCTGTGACAAAGCTTGTCCTAAAACCGTCTGATGATGGTGGTCGTTTTCACCTGCTCTTTATCCTTATGAAATAGACACTCACAGCTGTACATCTTTAAAAGGATTCCCAACAGGGATTGAAATTGACTGGTCCCAGTCCAGTTAGGAGCATTCAACACCAGCCCTGCCTTTTTCTACATGCACTAACTGAAGCTTTAAGTGTTTCAGGTCGAAGGTTAGACCTACAGCAAGAGCTTTTTAGGGCCACAGCAAAACGGACCCCATATGCCAGGAGGAGTCTTAGAGAGAGACCGATACGCCAGGAGTCTTAGAGAGAGACCGATACGACAGGAGTCGTCTTAGAGAGAGACCGATACGCCAGGAGTCTTAGAGAGAGAGACCGATACACCAGGAGGAGTCTTAGAGAGAGACCGATACGCCAGGAGGAGTCTTAGAGAGAGAGACCGATACGCCAGGAGGAGACTTGGAGAGAGACCGATACGCCAGGAGGAGACTTAGAGAGAGAGACCGATACACCAGGAGGAGACTTTGAGAGAGACCGATACGCCAGGAGGAGACTTAGAGAGACCGATACGCCAGTAGGAGTCTTAGAGAGAGACCGATACACCAGGAGGAGACTTAGAGAGAGAGACCGATACGCCAGGAGGAGACTTAGAGAGAGAGACCGATACGCCAGGAGGAGACTTAGAGAGAGAGACCGATACGCCAGGAGACTTTGAGAGACCGATACGCCAGGAGGAGACTTAGAGAGAGAGAGACCGATACGCCAGGAGGAGACTTAGAGAGAGAGACCGATACGCCAGGAGGAGACTTAGAGAGAGACCGATACGCCAGGAGGAGACTTAGAGAGACCGATACGCCAGGAGGAGACTTAGAGAGAGAGACCGATACGCCAGGAGGAGACTTAGAGAGAGAGACCGATACGCCAGGAGGAGACTTAGAGAGAGAGAGAGAGACCGATACGCCAGAGAGACCGATACGCCAGGAGGAGACTTAGAGAGAGAGACCGATACGCCAGGAGGAGACTTAGAGAGAGTTTTGAGAGGGAATGAAAGAATATAGGAGTTTTCTGTTTGCGTTTAAAAGTCATTCCATTCCCACAGGTGGCCAGGGGAACATAGCCTAATCTCATTTTTGATTCACCACACAACACCTTTGTGTCCTCTCTCTCTCTCTCTCTCTCTCTCTCTCTCTCTCTCTCTCTCTCTCTCTCTCTCTCTCTCTCTCTGTCTCTCTCTCTCTCTGTGTGTGTGTCTATGTCGCTCTCTCTCTCTCTCTCTCTCTCTCTGTGTGTGTCTATGTCTCTCTTTCTCTCTGAAGCAGTATCCGACGGAGGATGACATGATTGAGTGGGCAAAGCGAGAGAGCGAGAGGGAGGAGAAGGAGCGTCTGGCCCGCCTCAGCCAGCAGGAACAGGAAGACCTGGACCTGGCCATCGCTCTCAGCAAGTCACAGCTGTCCTGAGGCAGGGGCTCCCCCTAGTGAGCAGGAGGGGTATAGCATGGCACAGCATGGCCTGGCCTAGACCCAACGTGAACCAAAGAAGTGGACACAGGATCAGAACTGCAACAGAACCGACCCACTGAGTCCAAACACCATAAACAACATCCTCCTCCTACACTATCAAGTCTTCCATCGTACAGGAGATGAGATCTGGAGTCAGACTGCAGCAGAGCCAACTATTAACCTGCTCTGCCACAGTCGCCAGGTGGAGACCACACTCTGCTGTCGGCAGTCACTTTGCAGGGCGACTACTGGATCCTTCATTGTAACACAGTCAATGTTGTCTTAAATATTTGTAACGTGTAGTATCGGGTGTAATATTTACGTTTTACAACGCAGTTTATGCAACGTGAAATATTGGATGGATTATAGTGGATAATAACTAACTAATTATGGAGGCCTAGTTTGAATGAGCTCCAGTGAAAGAACAGTGCAATCTTATGAAGGAATGTCTCCCAGATCTAGAGAAGAGGAGGACTAACTCTACCAGTTAGATGCCCTGAGACTAGATTTACTGTGATTCATCTCCTGTTTGTAGCACAAACTGCTTTGTACATATAAAACTCATAACCTCATAGTGAAAGCTCCAGCTGAAGGGTGGCCAGGCTGTGTTTCACTTTAGATATTTTGGTTAAGAAGTTCCTCCAGTGAAGAAGCAGCCCCGTTTCTCCCTTGTCCCCCAGTCACTGCAACCATAACCTCAGACTCCAAAGCCACTCTGCTTACTGAGTGTAATTAGTCTATCGTTACAATTCATGTCATTGTACTCTCAGAAAGAGCCTCGGCTTCTTGCTCTTAAATATTATGTTGTGATATAGGAAATACCCACCAGCATGGGCAGAAGACAGAGGTCAAAGGTCAAGGTCCCTGTTTTTAAAAACCGTAGCGGAGGATGTGGTTTTGTTTTTCACATGTACATCTAAAGTTTATTTTGTGTTTTAGCGTATAGACAGAGGATGGCCTGAAGATATATTCAACATGGATAAAACTATAGAATAATGATTACAGTCAGTGTGAATGGCATCAGACTGAGGAAGACTTCTATGTTCTTTAAAACTACGAAAGTCAAAAAAACAAACCTTATATATACTTCTCTCTGGGATGGCCTCACAAAGTGAAGAACTGGTTACCTCTTTTCTTGTTCTTTGGAGCCTTTGTAAAGATTGCTGTCACTCCAGATCGGATTTCCACGTCAGGGTCAGAGGTTAACCTTACTGAGCTCTCATTGGTTAAACGGTCACACTGTTTTCTCTCCATGTTGACAAAGGATATTTTAACTTAACAAGACGTGTATGGAAATGGTAGCAGTGGTGTCCTTGTTCAAAGGAAAAACACAACCTTAAGCTAGCCCTGCTTGGTCCTGCGGTTATTTCTGAATATCAGGTTTGGTCCTCTGAGAGACTACTCTACCCCCCTCTCCTCTAGTCACTTGGCCAGTTTGGCTGAGTTACTGTAAGTGATGTGGAGGGTGTGGTTGGTCTCTGTACCACAATGGGCTTTCACTTGCAAATCTGTGTTGTGACAGACAGAGTGAGAGGGAAGAGAAGTCTGTGTGTGCATGACATAAGGGTGCATGTGAGACTAGGTGAGCACGTTTTACAGAGAGCTTGTGTGTGTGTTGGAGAAAGTGATCGTGAGAGAGACTTCCTTTTAAAGGGTTATGATTTCTATTACCTGACGGACAGCCCTGCTATGTTCTCTGATTGTCTGGTGGACAGACAGCCATGCTATGTTCTCTGATTGGCTGGTGGGCGGACCGCACTGCTATGTTCTCTGATTGGCTGGTGGACAGACAGCCATGCTATGTTCTCTGATTGGCTGGTGGACGGACCGCACTGCTATGTTCTCTGATTGGCTGGTAGACGGACAGCCATGCTATGTTCTTTCATTGGCTGGTAGCGGCTGTGGGGCTTCGTCTATCCACGCGTTTCCGTACGCTTCTGTGGTTGCTATGGTGACTGGTGAAGGGACTCATAACAGGAAGAATGACCTGTAACCAGGAAACGGCATCTGCCTTTTGAACCACAAATGATCAATTGAAATAGAAATGTTTCCAGCTTTTTGTTTTTGATAAATTAATAGACTAATCACCTATATCTGCACGCTATAACCAGTTGATCAATAACTCAGTTATGTCCTTGTTCAGTTGAATACTTCCATTGTGGACTTGCTTTAGTTTTGCTTGTTTGTAAATATAGTTGAAGTGAGGTGCTCTCTTCTCTCGCGCTCTTCAGGTTTAACCTCTAGAGGCCAAACCTGGCTCATACATATATATATCATGTTTGTATAGACATCTCTATTTTAAAAATCAAAAACCACTTGTTTCTATAGACTTATCAAGAAAAGGTTTTTAAAATCTGTCTTATTGTATTTTATTTTGTTTTTTTTCTAAATTGTAAGATGAATGTGTGTGTGCTTTGGGAGGGGTTGGTTTATAACTACATCACATTGAAATTAGAATCATACATAAATAATAAAAGATTTAAAATTGTGTTCATCTGTGTCGATTGTCCCCGTTGTACTTAAATGTCTTTCTCACACAAACATTCACTCCCCCGCCTGTCTCTGTCTCTCTCTCTCTCTCTCTCTCTCTCTCTCTCTCTCTCTCTCTAAACTGAAACTGGAGTGCTCTAAGACCGCGCGGAACTTTAGACCTCCTCATTCCATTGCATTCTAAAGAAACTCAGCTCATTAACGCAGTGATGAGAATCTCCTCACCTTCGCAGCGCAGGAAGAAGTGACGTGCATTTACTGTAGTCCAAAGCAGCTGTTTCCAATGAGACATGCAATCAGGCACAGTACTGTATTTCCAATACTTTTACCTTTGCAACCAGCTGCTCTTGGCCGTCTCACCTGGGCACAGGTAAAGAAGGAGGACAGGAAACGGCCTATGTTTCCCAGAGGATTTTAAAGTGATCGTTTGCTGCCGCTTGGCAGAACACTTCCTCACTCTTTCTGTTTTGTTTTGAGTTGGAATGAGTTTTATTACAAATTGGAGACGCAACACGAAGAAAAATGACAGTAAAGGGTGAGTGGCGAAAGGAAGGTTTTGATTCATGACATGAGTTGTTGTAGAACGTTTACTGTTTGACTCCTCAAGAGAGTGATATTTGCTTACGTGCCCTCAAACCTGATCTAAACAAAACGCATTTCCCAGATTGCGCGTGAGATGATTGGTTGCGTAAGCGTACTGATTTGTCAGGAAGAAGTCTGAAGTCACACTATACACCCATGACTTTACATTATGTCAAGTAGTCGTGTCTTTTTTACACTAAAATGTACTTTAAGTTCTGTAGTATATAGTCAACGGAGTTTATTCCAGTAACGTCCTGTAGTATTTTAATATTTTAATTATAGGCTGCTAACAGACAGAGATTAAGTGTAATTATCCAGGTTTTAGTCATATATTATGGTTGGCTTATCTCCCTGCAATAGAGTCTAAGTGTTGGGTTCGTGTGCGAGGGTTATAAATAAAGAGACAGATGGTTCCAGCGTCGTCTTTATTTGTATTGAGGCTGATAGTTTTTTTTCTGGTTCTTCTGCTGTCTCTGTCACTGTTAAGAGGCAGAACAATGCTATTGATGTCTCGTTATGTATTACTCCAAACGGTACAATTCTCAGAAAACATTGTTAATATGCTTACTTTTGTTTATTTACTGGGAGCGTTCTGTGTCTCTGTTTTTAATTTTACGTATCAAGTTCTACTGTTGCATAATAATATACATATTTGTTGTTGCAACCTGCACACAGTAGGTTATTGCTATGAATAATGGGAATGGTTATATTAGTATTAAATTTTTTTTATCTTATTTATCAGAATAATATGTTGTTAGCAATAGTCAAAATGTACATTTATTAAAAAAGTTGGCGAGTTCGTGCTTTGCTTCGCTGAGCTACAGCTCAAAGCGTTCCCTGGATTGTGAGCTACAGCTCAAAGTGTTCCCTGGATTGTGAGCTGCAGCTCAAAGCGTTCCCTGGATTGTGAGCTACAGCTCAAAGCGTTCTCTGGATTGTGAGCTACAGCTCAAAGCGTTCCCTGGTCTCATGTTGAAGGTCCAGTCCTATATTCTCATTCATTCTCTGTCTTCACCTTTGAACCCTCAGGGATTCCCTGGAGGCGGAAGGAGACCAGGAGAGTCCATCCTCACTGAATAGGTACACAAAAACTCACTTACACTCTTAAAGAAACCGCAGCACACTTTACAAAGGTGAAAACTATTATCAATACCATGTCCTTTAACACCATCCCAGCCGGCACACATGCCACCCGACCGGTATGTGCACATGCTGCATTCTGCGGCTCCGCTCCTCCTGCTAGGCAGATGTCAGCGTCCATTCTCCTGTCATTTAAACAAAGATATGGGTTAGGTTAGGGTTAATATAACCTTTACAATACTGCAGTGTAGAAAGGCCTAGCTGGTAGGGTTAGGGTTAATCCTAGCTGGTAGGGTTAGGGTTGTTGTACCTAGCTGTTGTTGTTGTCATGGTTTTCCCAGACGTGGCTGCATTCCAATTCTCCATGTCACCTTTTAGCTGATTAAGTCAAAGGAAACGTGACAGGAATGGAAAGGATGTGATAACATCAGAAATGTGGCCGTCAGTTTATATTCTGCAGGCTTTTTATCTGGAAACACCAATTCATATTCATACACTCTTGTTGACTGATATTAGTCATATCTAACTGTGTATTCTGTTAGTGTTACGCTGTGGTGGAGTTGATGATAGCAGAGACAACTGTTTCTAAACAGACTTTTTTCCTTTCATAGCTTGTCAGTCATCAACAGTCCAGAATTGGACCCCATCCTCACAGATTTTAAGTAAGTCTCTTCAACTTTTTCTCTGGAAGATATCGATCTGTATTTTGAATGATATACAATATTTAAGGGGATGCATGTTTTTTGTATATTCCTATCCTAGTTCAAATCTGAAACGTATTTTTATAAAGTGATCCTACTGTATTCCAGTCCAACACCAATATTAGCCTTAAGTGCAATACAACCAGTACTAGACCAGTCAGACCAGTACTAACCCAGTCAGACCAGTGCTAACCCAGTCAGACCAGTACTAGTTTACTGAGGTACAACATGGGGTTCTAATAGTCATTCCGAGTTCTAATAAAGAGCTCAATCCTTTTCTCTGCTCATCAACTCAGTACAGTGATAAGCTGTGTGTGTGTGTGTGTGTCTCACACAGCTTCAATGGCTCTCAATATTAGGTTTCAGAGACAAAGGCACAATCTTTTCAGCTCCAGTCCCTGGAGTTTACCTGCTTTGCTCTAAATCTCTTCCTTCCATTTTGTTCCTGTGTCAGGTTACAGTTACCAGGCAACAGTGATGACCCCCAGTCCATGGAAAGGAGCAGCCTGTAAGTTTGGGTGTTAGCTGGTCAGACCAATCTCTCTCTGTAATAAACTGTTGGGTATGTAAACAATATTGAAATAGAACAGTAGACACGTATTATAAATCATAATCTAACGGGAACGCTGATTAAAAATGATAGATTTAGAATGAGTGCGTCATTGCCATAGGGACGTGGAATGGCTCTATCCCAGCATGCAATTCACCCTCTGGCCCCTGGTGCTTTGGTCTCTGAGGGGTCAAAGACTGCAGCAATAGGTTCCAGACGGGTTCAGGTTTAAAGGTCGAAGGTTAAAGTTAAACGCCTCTTTACCTGGCTTCTTTTTGTTTAAGGTCATTAAAATGTCACGTTAATTACTAATGAACTAGTTAGAAGGGAATTGTTGTGATGGCTGACATTTGGTTGTTATTGTTGTGGGTCAATAGGTCCTTTGCCGTAAACAAATGTGATTAGCAGTTGGAACAGATGATCAATCGATTGATCAAAAGTTAAGTGGTTGAAAGCTGGTCAGCGTTGACATTAATGTTCTTTTAAAGTAACAGTGACTGTCTTAAAGAACTGCCCATGTCAGGTTAAATAAACGTGTCAGTAAACCATTCATAACAGCAATATGGTGCATGGATTTATTATAGCAGCAACATGGTGCATGGATTTATTATAGCAGCAACATTGTGCATGGATTTATTATAGCAGCAACATTGTGCATGTATTTATCAGAACATGATGTCCACTTTGAGTCAGAATGTGCTGGGGTTAGGGTTAATGGGGTTAAAGTTTACGACCCCTCCCTGCTGTTGTGTCCTAGTTCCTCTGTCTGCTGAGACTCTCCAAGCCTTTTAATGGTGAGTACCTGCAGGAGGTCTGACCTAGGGGGTCTGACCTAGGGGGTCTGACCTAGGAGTATGATCTAGGGGCACTGATCTAGGAGTCTGATCTAGGAGTCAGATCTAGGAGTCTGATCTAGGGGTCTGATCTAGGGGCACTGATCTAGGAGAGGTCATCAGAGGTCAGTATTGCTGCTCTGCAGGCCTGGTTGGGTTTCTGTACACTGATCAGAGGTCAGTATTGCTGCTCTGCAGGCCTAGTTGGGTTTCTGTACACTGATCAGAGGTCAGTATTGCTGCTCTGCAGGCCTGGTTGGGTTTCTGTACACTGATCAGAGGTCAGTATTACTGCTCTGCAGGCCTGGTTGGGTTTCTGTACACTGATCAGAGGTCAGTTTGTCTCTTTGTGTTGCTGCTGGTTGGGAGCCCTGCGCCCATCCCTCTCAGAGCACTGCTGCTCCCAGCCAATCACAGCACTGCTGCTCCCAGCCAATCACAGCACTGCTGCTCCCAGCCAATCACGCTGCTCTCTCTGGCACCATGTGCTCCTGTTACTGTGCCCAGAGTCTCCCCCAGCTTCCTGTCAGATGACTGGACATCCTGTCTCCCTCTGTCCCGTGACTCTCAGACGGGCCTCCAGGCATGGAGCTCCCCCCGTGTGTGACAAGGAGACAGGCCGTGGGCTTAGACACACACACACACACACACACACCACGGAGCAGCTTTGATGAATGGAAGGGATTTCATCCAGACCTCATGGGTTGAAAGAGACCTCATGGGTTGAAAGATGTTCTCTCTCTCTCTCTCTCTCTCTCTCTGTGTGTGGTGGGGGTGACTAGGTCACACTCTTCTGAGTTGTTTCTCTGTGGAATTACCCTCACAGCTTATTTAGATTTACCTGCAGAGCAGAGTTAATCCTGGCAGCCATTGAGATCGATTTGAAACCCTTACTTTGACCTAGTATTTGTCATATTTATTTCATTGAAATACATTTATTGAATTTGGTCTTATTTTAGCCTTTTGTTTTTGTTTCATTATTTACATTAGATAAAGTCCCTGGACTTCTAAGTTGTATTGATTTATTTCGGTCCAGCTTGGTTTGGGCCTATAGTCTTATATTCTTCAATGGTAAGCCTTAAGGTTAACTGACCTTTTGAAGGGAGAGATTCAGAAAATGTCTGATCTGCATTACAGACTGTTTGCTGCTGATTGGGTTGTATTAAACTCTCTCTGGGGTAGGGTTGTTGTGTTACATTATGAATATTTCAACAGGTTACACACACACGCACGCACGCGCGCACACGCACACGCACATATATGCATGCCCTCTGAGGGCAACAAGGGGAAGTCCAGGTGCCAGTGCTGGTGTTTTCCTCCCAGATGGCCTGTGGCTGAAAGGGCTATAAGGTCTCTCCTGCAGGCAGCGCGCGCAGGCAGGCGCGCGCGCGCGCGGCGCGCGCGCGCGGCGCGCAGGCGCGCGCGGCAGGCAGGCAGGCAGGCAGCGCGGCAGCGCGGCGCGCGGCAGCGCGCGCGCGCGCGCGCGCGCGCGCGCGCGCGCGCGCGCGCGCGCGCGCGCGCGCGCGCGCGCGCGCGCGCGCGCGCGCGCGCGCGCGCGCGCGCGCGCGCGCGCGCGCGCGCGCGCGCGCGCGCGCGCGCGCGCGCGCGCGCGCGCGCGCGCGCGCGCGCGCGCGCGCGCGCGCGCGCGCGCGCGCGCGCGCGCGCGCGCGCGCGCGCGCGCGCGCGCGCGCGCGCGCGCGCGCGCGGCGCGCGCGCGCGCGCGCGCGCGCGCGCAGCGCGCGCGCGCGCGCGCGCGCGCGCGCGCGCGCGCGCGCGCGCGCGCGCGCGCGCGCGCGGCGCGCGCGCGCGCGCGCGCGCGGCGCGCGCGCGCGCGCGCGCGCGCGCGGCGCGCGCGCGCGCGCGCGCGGCGGCAGGCGCGCGGCGCGCAGCGCGCGCAGGCGGCGGCGCGGCAGGCAGGCAGGCAGGCAGGCAGGCGCGGCAGGCAGGCAGGCGGCAGGCAGCAGGCAGGCAGGCAGGCAGGCAGGCAGGCAGGCAGGCAGGCAGGCAGGCAGGCAGGCAGGCAGGCAGGCAGGCAGGCAGGCAGGCAGGCAGGCCTCTCTTCTTAATGACTGACTGACTGACTGACGTTGTTAGTTTATGTGCCCCTGTTTTAATGTTGATATCTACTCCATGTTGCTGTAACAACCTTATGGAATGTGATTCCACATTTACCTGTCTGATTCCATCTCTGATTCTATCTCTGATTCCAGTGTAGCGTGAGCTCCTGATTCCCCCTCATCATCTCTGTGACATGAACCATGATACTTTACTTTTTGTCCAGGAAATGCATAATGTGCTATTTTCATTTGGTGGACACAAAGTAAAATGCAGTTTTTCAAAGGCATTTTGTGACGCACCCCATAGTCATGCTTGTGTGTGTGTGCGTGCGTGCGCGTGAGTGTTAGTGTATGTGTGTCGTGGGCCACTGCAGAACAGAATCATTAAAGACTACCTCCCATTACCTAACTATCTCCCTCTTTCTCTCTCTCTCTCTCTCTCTCTCTCTGTCTCTCTCTCTGTCTCTCTCTCTCTCTCTCTCGCTAAGCCCCACCTTGAGATGCTGAAGCAGCCAATCAGATTGTAGTCTGGTGTGTGTAGCGTGAGGGTGGTGATTGGACCAGCTTGGAGCAGGAAGTAGGAATGAGGGAAAGTCCGGCCGGTGTGTGTGTGTGTGTGTGTGTGTGTGTGTGTGTGTGTGTGTGTGTGTGTTAGACAGAAAGAGAGGGAGAGAGAGAGAGAGAGAGGCGGAGAGTCATTGGATAGATAATATGTTTGCTTTCCCAGTGTGGTAGTCATCCCCATCCTATTAAAGTGCTGCTGCCCCCCCCCCCCTCTCTGTTCTGCCTCGATGTTGTATTGGCCACTCTGCTGCCTCATAGAGAGGGAGAGAGACCTACACTACATCGTACTGCCTGAGAGAGGGAGGGAGGGAGAGAGAGCTACACTACATCACACTGCATGAGAGAGAGGGAGAGAGAGCTACACTACATCACACTGCATGAGAGAGAGGGAGAGAGAGCTACACTACATCACACTGCCTCAGAGAGAGGGAGAGAGAGCTACGCTACATCATACTGCCTCAGAGAGAGGGAGAGAGAGCTACGCTACATCATACTGCCTCAGAGAGAGGGAGAGAGAGCTACGCTACATCATACCACCTCAGAGAGAGGGAGAGAGAGCTACGCTACATCATACTCGCACACACACACACACACACACACACCCTCAGAGAGAGGGAGAGAGAGCTACGCTACATCATACTGCCTCAGAGAGAGGGAGAGAGGGAGAGAGAGCTTGACGGGCTACATCATGTGTGTAGGGGGGTCTTGCCTCAGAGAGAGGGAGAGAGAGCTACGTTACATCATACTGCCTGTTGTGTAGAGAGTGTTGAGAGAGGGAGAGAGACACTTTACTGTAGTGTTGTGTATCACTTTACTGCCTCAGAGAGAGGGAGAGAGAGCTACACTACATCATACTGCGCCGCTACAGGACCTGGACACACACACGGAGTTCTATCTATTCCTATCTCTTTCTTTCTCACACACACACACACACACACACACACACACACACACACACACACACACACACACACACACCCTCACAGTGCAGATGAAAATGTCAGACGAGGATGAGACTCTATCTAACGGGTGAGACCTCCATTCTGCTGCATGTTGAATTCAGGATAGAGAGGGGCTGAGGAACGCAGATAGGGTTGATGGGCCTGTGTGTGTACGTGTGTGTGTAGGGGGGGTCTTGCTGCTTTATGTAGGGTTGTGTATAGATACACTTTGCTGTAGTGTTGTGTAGATACACTTTACTGTAGTGTTGTGTAGATACACTTTACTGTAGTGTTGTGTAGATACACTTTACTGTAGTGTTGTGTAGATACACTTTACTGTAGTGTTGTGTAGATACACTTTACTGTAGTGTTGTGTAGATACACTTTACTGTAGTGTTGTGTAGATACACTTTACTGTAGTGTTGTGTAGATACACTTTACTGTAGTGTTGTGTAGATACACTTTACTGTAGTGTTGTGTAGATACACTTTACTGTAGTGTTGTGTAGATACACTTTGCTGTAGTGTTGTGTGTGAGGGGTGTCCACATTAACAAATCAGGTGGATAGATAATATTTCCCTCAAGAGTTCTCTGGAGTTCTGTTTAACTGCACTGAGAGCGTGTGACGGACTGTTTATGATAACATCTCAGGACAGCAGATATACATTATATATAGACAGAGTGTGTCAGGTACATTAACTTCACTACAGTGAACTAGAGTGACAGACTGTCTTTGATATTTAACTTAACTACAGCAGACTGAAATGTATAGACAGAGAGAGACACTGTCTCTGAGACAGTAGAGAGAGAGGGAGAGAGAGAGAGCGAGAGAGAGAGAGAGACTGTCTTTTCTACAGTATAGTATTACTCTGAGAGAGACTGTCTGTGCTACAGTATAGTACTACTCTGAGAGAGACTGTCTGTGCTACAGTATAGTACTACTCTGAGAGAGACTGTCTGTGCTACAGTATAGTATTACTCTGAGAGAGACTGTCTGTGCTACAGTATAGTACTACTCTGAGAGAGACTGTCTGTGCTACAGTATAGTACTACTCTGAGAGAGACTGTCTGTGCTACAGTATAGTACTACTCTGAGAGAGACTGTCTGTGCTACAGTATAGTACTACTCTGACAGAGACTGTCTGTGCTACAGTATAGTACTACTCTGAGAGAGACTGTCTTTGCTTCAGTATAGTACTACTCTGACAGAGACTGTCTGTGCTACAGTATAGTATTACTCTGAGAGAGACTGTCTGTGCTACAGTATAGTACTACTCTGACAGAGACTGTCTGTGCTACAGTATAGTACTACTCTGAGAGAGACTGTCTGTGCTACAGTATAGTACTGAGAGAGACTGTCTGTGTGTGTGTGTGTGTTTGTGTGTGTGTCACAGTATAGTACTACTCTGAGAGAGACTGTCTTTGCTTCAGTATAGTACTACTCTGAGAGAGACTGTCTGTGCTACAGTATAGTACTACTGTTGCTGGATGTCAGGATGGCGTTCCAGTAAATCACTGTCTTGCTGGATGTGACTATACACCTTTTGTGTATTTCTCTGTATGCATGCTGCATGTGTGTTTAGTTGTAAGTGCCTCTGTATTCCCTTTTGTGTGTGTGTGTGTGTTTGTGTGTGTGTCAGCAGTTATAACCGCCATTGTGCCGTTTGCCCTCAGGAGAAATCAATGGAGACTTGCTGACTTTTAAATTGAATTAATTAAGCAGTAATGTGTGCTATGCCTGGACTGTGTGCAACAACAAGGGACTGTGTTGATGGGCCTTTCATGGCTCCATTCACAGCCCTGCTCACAACAGACCCCTTGCAAGCTACTGACCGTTAGCTTAGCTTAGCCACTGCAGGGTCAGTCTACTGACCGTTAGCCTAGCATAGCATCTGCAGGGTCAGTCTACTGACCGTTAGCTTAGCTTAGCCACTGCAGGGTCAGTCTACTGACCATTAACCTAGCTTAGCCACCATAGGGCTTGGAAGGGCTAGTCAGTAGCCTAGCTTAGTTACTTCAGGGCCAGGCAGGGCTAGTCAGTAGGCTAGTTTAGTTACTTCAGGGCCAGGCAGGGCTAGTCAGTAGGCTAGTTTAGTTACTTCAGGGCCAGGCAGGGCTAGTCAGTAGGCTAGTTTAGTTACTTCAGGGCCAGGCAGGGCTAGTCAGTAGGCTAGTTTAGTTACTTCAGGGCAAGGCAGGGCTAGTCAGTAGGCTAGTTTAGTTACTTCAGGGCAAGGCAGGGCTAGTCAGTAGGCTAGTTTAGTTACTTCAGGGCCAGGCAGGGCTAGTCAGTAGGCTAGTTTAGTTACTTCAGGGCAAGGCAGGGCTAGTCAGTAGGCTAGTTTAGTTACTTCAGGGCCAGGCAGGGCTAGTCAGTAGGCTAGTTTAGTTACTTCAGGGCCAGGCAGGGCAAGTCAGTAGCCTAGTTTAGTTACTTCAGGGCCAGGCAGGGCTAGTCAGTAGGCTAGTTTAGTTACTTCAGGGCAAGGCAGGGCTAGTCAGTAGGCTAGTTTAGTTACTTCAGGGCAAGGCAGGGCTAGTCAGTAGGCTAGTTTAGTTACTTCAGGGCAAGGCAGGTCAGGTCGGGTCGTGATCTTCAGCTTCTCTCCATAACAGAAAGATGCCTCAACAGGTAAAGATCTACTGTGGTGGTATCCTAAATAGAATAGCTGGCCAGATACATTTTCAATACTGACAAAGGGCATCACAACGACTGTGCGTGTGTGTGCTTGTGTGTGTGCGCTTGTGTGTGTGCGCGTGTGTGCGCGTGTGTGTGTGTGCGCGCGTGCGTGTGCGTGTGCGTGTATGTGTGTTGCCCTAACCAGGAAGCACAAGCCTGATGCCAGTCATAGGCTGGTCTTTATAGTCATCCCCATGTCATTAGCACCAGTGTGTGTGTGTGTGTGTGTGTGTGTGTGTGTATGTATGTATGGAGGGGGAGTGGGAGAGAGTATGTTCTCCATGTCATGTCTATAGGAATATAAAGGCTCTCTCTGTGTTATACAGCCCTGCCCTGACCCAGATCATAAAGACATAGACCATATAGATTGTCACATAGACATAGACTATATAGATTGTCACATAGACATAGACCATAGAGATTGTCACATAGACATAGACCATAGAGATTGTCACATAGACATAGACCATAGAGATTGTCACATAGACATAGACCATAGAGATTGTCACATAGACATAGACCATATAGATTGTCACATAGACATAGGCCATTCAGATTGTCACATAGACATAGGCCATTCAGATTGTCACATAAACATAGACCTTATAGATTTTCACATAGACCTTATAGATTGTCACATAGTCATAGACCATATTGATACTACTTTGTCATAAAATGACGTTCGTCTTGGACTGTGACTCCACTTCGCGGGGCATTGTGGGTCAGAATAGCCAGTAAAGCATGCTGACATATACTGACCGGATGCATTTGGACATCCTGGTACTTTAGCGTACTGCATTTGACATACTATGTATGGGGAAATGAGAGAGAGAGAGAGAGCGAGAGCGAGAGAGATGTGGCGGCTCTTCGTAGGGCCCCTGCTGTAACTGAATCCACTGCACAGCTTTTGTCAGGCAGTCTTATCTGGCACTCCTCCCAGATCCTCACCTACTTTTCCACATGAACAAACACCTGGGGCCTGGCGCCTTTTGTGGAGGCTCCGTGGAGGTCGTCTCAAAGCTTTCCTTTAAGGCCAACATTCTGACCTTTCCTTAGATTGTTGCAGGGGAGGTATATAGTATTATATTTCGTATTTATGATGGGAACCATGCTGCAGGTGAAACCGTGTTTTTCTGGATGCAAAGCTCCCACTAAGTGGCTGTGCCCTCATCTAGTGCCCAGTGCTGTAACCAAAGAGAAAGAACACCACAGTGCTGTAACCAAAGAGAAAGAACACCACAGTGCTGTAACATGCCCACAGTGCTGTAACCATAAAGATAGAACACTACAGTGCTGTAACCATAGAGATGGAACACTACAGTGCTGTAACCATAGAGATAGAACACTACCGTGGTGTAACATGCCCACAGTGCTGTAACATGCCCACAGTGCTGTAAAATGCCCACAGTGCTGTAAAATGCCCATAGGGCTGTAACATGCCCACAGTGCTGTAACTATAGAGATGGAACACTACAGTGCTGTAACATGCCCACAGTGCTGTAACATGCCCACAGTGCTGTAAATGCCCATAGGGCTGTAACATGCCCACAGTGCTGTAACATGTCCACAGTGCTGTAACCATAGAGATAGAACACCACAGTGTTGTAACATGCCCACAGTGCTTTTACATGCCCACAGTGCTTTTACATGCCCACAGTGCTTTTACATGCCCACAATGCTGTAACATGCCCACAGCGCTTTTACATGCCCACAGTGCTGTGAAATGCCCACGGTGCTGTAACGTGCCCACAGTGCTGTAACGTGCCCACAGTGCTGTAACGTGCTCACAGTGCTGTAACGTGCCCACAGTGCTGTAACGTGCTCACAGTGCTGTAACGTGCTCACAGTGCTGTAACGTGCTCACAGTGCTGTAACGTGCTCACAGTGCTGTAACGTGCTCACAGTGCTGTAACATGTCCACAGTGCTGTAACGTGCTCACAGTGCTGTAACGTGCTCACAGTGCTGTAACGTGCTCACAGTGCTGTAACGTGCTCACAGTGCTGTAACGTGCTCACAGTGCTGTAACGTGCTCACAGTGCTGTAACGTGCTCACAGTGCTGTAACGTGCTCACAGTGCTGTAACGTGCTCACAGTGCTGTAATATGTCCACAGTGCTGTAAATGCCCATAGGGCTGTAACGTGCTCACAGTGCTGTAACATGTCCACAGTGCTGTAACGTGCTCACAGTGCTGTAACATGCCCACAGTGCTGAAACGTGCTCACAGTGCTGTAATATGTCCACAGTAGTCCACAGTGCTGTAAATGCCCATAGTGCTGTAACGTGCTCACAGTGCTGTAACATGTCCACAGTGCTGTAACGTGCTCACAGTGCTGTAACATGGATCTCAACCTGTTAGTTAGTTACATGTTTAGGAGGTACTCCACTGAAATTCATAAAACCATCCCCTTCTCTCATTTTAAATATACAACTACTTTGTCAAATTTAAGGTTTTTCTGATCTCTCTTTACCTACGAGGAGCCACATCATCCCCCTACTCACACACACACTTTCCATCTCTCTCGCTCTCTCTTTCTCTCTCTCTCTCTCTCTCTCTCTCCAGGTCTCCTCGGTCTGACCTGTCAGTAGCCTTGGAGGACTGCATGGTGGCTCTGGACCTGTTCCTCAGGAACGACTTTGAGGAGGCCCTGGTCCGCTTACAATGCAGGTGAGAACCTGGCGCCGCCAGCAGAACCTAGGACCGCCAGCAGAACCTAGGACCGCCAGCAGAACCCGAGCTGGAATCATTTAGCAGCAGGAGGAGGGGGTTCATTGTTGTGTAGGATGTGTATGTTGCTGTAGGTATGTGGTAGGCTGATGCTATGACAACGGTGATGATGCAGGTGTGTGCTGGCTGTTGCCTAGACACCGGTGATGATGCAGGTGTTTGAACAGTGCTCATATGTTTTTGTACTTTCTGAGGTACTTCTT
>JAPMUY010003121.1:157500-202500 GCA_026901105.3 Galaxias olidus | reverse complement strand
CCTTTCTCTTCTCTTGTTCCCAACCACATGGAGCTCAGAGTGTTTTGGGGTAGCTACCTAATGTGCGGACCCCACAGTGTTTTTGGGGTAGCTACCTAATGTGACTGACCCCACATTGTTTTTGGGGTAGCCACCTAATGTGACTGACCCCACAGTGTTTTTGGGGTAGCTACCTAATGTGACTGACCCCACAGTGTTTTTGGGGTAGCTACCTAATGTGACTGACCCCACAGTGTTTATTACTGTGGTGATATGTTTATTATTGTGATGATATATGTTTATTATTATTGTGATGATATGTTTATTATTATTGTGATGATGTGTGTGTTTCAGGCCTCCTATGCGTACATGAAGGGAGCATACCTCAGCATGCTGAGTGAGGAGGACTGTCAGACATTTGGAGAGAGCGAGGTGTCTTTGTTCAGGTGAACAAATTAACACTTAACAGAGCGAGGTGTCTTTGTTCAGGTGAACAAATGAACACACAGAGTGAGGTGTCTTTGTTCAGGTGAACAAATGAACACTGAGAGTGAGGTGTCTTTGTTCAGGTGAACAAATGAACACAGAGTGAGGTGTCTTTGGGGTTCTGATAGTTGGCTATTTTCTAAAGCTGTAGATATTTGAATTAACCCCAAGCATACCTAATACTGTAACCTTTGAACATCACAAACTATAAAGATCCTCAGCTCTGAAGTGTATTGTTGTTATTGTAAAGCAGAGCGGGTTGTGTTGTACCTCCAGACAGCTCTGAAGTGTATTGTTGTTATAAAGCAGAGCAGGTTGTGTTGTACCTCCAGACAGCTCTGAAGTGTATTGTTGTTATAAAGCAGAGCGGGTTGTGTTGTACCTCCAGACAGCTCTGAAGTGTATTGTTGTTATAAAGCAGAGCGGGTTGTGTTGTACATCCAGACAGCTCTGAAGTGTATTGTTATTATAAAGCAGAGCGGGTTGTGTTGTACCTCCAGACAGCTCTGAAGTGTATTGTTGTTATTGTAAAGCAGAGCGGGTTGTGTTCATCCAGACAGGTCCCAGGGCTGAAGCAGAAGATCGCTGGGAAGTCTCTGCCCACAGAGAAGTTTGCCATCAGGAAAGCCCGGCGTTACCTTGCCGACCACCCAGTCCCTCTCCCGGCTCCTCCCCTGGTCAGTAGGAATACTCATAATAACAATGACTATAATTATAATTATAATACTCGTATAGTGCTTTTATTAACAGTACGACAACAGCAACACAAAATTGTACACATAAAAGTGGAATAAAAAAAGCTTGAACAGGAACTCGGAATAATTTCGATGCATGGTTCATGCTTCCTTTGTATTACAACACTATGCTCCGACAGTCACGTGGTTATATCAAAGTTATGTTTGTGTTATTGCTTTTTTTAATTTTTTTACATATATTCAGTTATTACTGTGATATTACCATATGTTGTGCAATAGTGTCTTCTAAACAAGTTTCTCATGTCTGAATATTGATGCCGCTAACAATTGGTTCATGTCCATCTTGTAAAAGAGGTTTTAATCTCAACTTGACCACCTGGTTAAATAAAGCTTTAATAATAATAAAAATACACTACAAGTGGTCTTCTTGTCTTAACTAGGAGAGACTACACCTCCATATGTACAGAAGAGACATTGCGTATACATAGAGTATTTAATGGCTGTCCCTAACCCGTGAGTGGCTTTTCCCAGGAAATGATGTACATTTGGAACGGTTACACTGTGATTGGTAAACACAAAGACCTGACAGAGGGGATGTTGAAGACTCTGGACGAGGCACAGAGCAAGCTGGACAGCAGCCCCAGTAAGGACATCTCTGTCTCTATGTGTCTATGTCTCTCTCTGTGTCTCTCTCTCTGTAAAGACTCTGGACGAGGCACAGAGCAAGCTGGACAGCAGCCCCAGTAAGGACATCTCTGTCTCTATGTGTCTATGTCTCTCTCTGTGTCTCTCTCTCTGTAAAGACTCTGGACGAGGCACAGAGCAAGCTGGACAGCAGCCCCAGTAAGGACATCTCTGTCTCTATGTCTCTCTCTGTGTCTCTCTCTCTGTCTCTCTCTATCTGTGGCTGTCTCTCTCTCTCTGTGTCTCTCTCTCTCTCTGTATCTCTCTCTCTATGTCTCTGTCTCTCTGTGCCTCTCTCTCTCTCTCTGTCTCTCTCTCTCTCTCTCTCTATGTCTCTGTCTCTCTCTCTGTGTCTCTCTCTGTCTCTCTCTATCTGTGGCTGTTTCTCTCTCTCTCTCTCTCTCTCTCTCTCTCTCTCTCTCTCTCTCTCTCTCTCTCTCTCTCTCTATGTCTCTCTCTCTCTGTGCCTCTCTCTCTCTCTGTCTCTCTCTCTGTCTCTCTCTCCCTCTGTCTCTCTCTCTCTGTCTCTGTGGCTGTCTCTCTCTATCTGTGGCTGTCTCTCTCTCTGTGTGTCTCTCTCTCTCTCTCTATGTCTCTGTCTCTCTGTGCCTCTCTTTCTCTCTCTGTCTCTCTCTCTCTCTCTCTCTCTCTCTCTCTCTCTCTCTGTGTCTCTCGCTCTCTCTCTCTTTCTCTCTCTATCTGTGGCTGTCTCTCTCTATCTGTGGCTGTCTCTCTCTCTCTCTATCGCTCTCTCTCTCTCTGTGTGTCTCTCTCACTATGTCTCTACAGTAGTACTTACTGTGTGTGTGTGTGTGTGTGTGTGTGTGTGTCAGGGACAGAGTTCTCCATAGATGACCAGTGTCTGGTGAGCCTGCTGCGGGGGCTCTGTCTCAAACACCTCGGACACCAGGATGAGGCTGAGCAGTACTTCTTATTGGTCGTCTGCAAGTAAGGAGCACGCACTTCTGTCTGTCTGTCTGTGTGTGTTTCTGTACCCCGACTGACTCGTGTGTGTGTGTGTGTGTGTGTGTGTGTGTGTGTGTGTGTGTGTGTGTGTGTGTGTGTGCGCAGTGAGACCCAGATCAAGTACGACCACTACCTGGTCCCCAATGCGCTGCTGGAGCATGGCTTGCTGTACCTGGAGCAAGGCCGCAAGGAGGAGGCCATCAAGATGCTGGAGACAGCCAAGTACGCCTCTGTTATTATAGAATAATGGTTAATAATATCAAGTACGCCTCTGAAATTATAGAATAATGTATAATAATATCAAGTACGCCTCTGTTATTATAGAATAATGTATAATAATATCAAATACGCCTCTGTTATTATAGAATAATGTATAATAATATCAAATACGCCTCTGTTATTATAGAATAACGTATAATAATATCAAGTACGCCTGAAATTATAGAATAATGGTTAATAATATCAAGTACGCCTCTGATTATAGAATAATGTATAATAATATCAAGTATGCCTATGTTATTATAGAATAATGTATAATAATATCAAGTACGCCTCTGTTATTATAGAATAATGTATAATAATATCAAGTACGCCTCTGAAATGATAGAATAATGTATAATAATATCAAGTACGCCTCTGTTATTATAGAATAATGTATAATAATATCAAATACGCCTATGTTATTATAGAATAATGTATAATAATATCAAGTACGCCTCTGAAATTATAGAATAATGTATAATAATATCAAGTACGCCTATTTTATTATAGAATAATGTATAATAATATCAAGTACGCCGCTGAAATGATAGAATAATGTATAATAATATCAAATACGCCTCTGAAATTATAGAATAATGTATAATAATATCAAGTACGCCTCTGAAATGATAGAATAATGTATATTAATATCAAATACGCCTCTTGTTATTATAGAATAATGGTTAATAATATCAAGTACGCCTCTGAAATTATAGAATAATGTAGAATAATATCAAATACGCCTCTGAAATTACAGAATAATGTATAATAATATCAAATACGCCTATGTTTTCATAGAATAATGTATAATAATATCAAGTACGCCTCTGAAATTATAGAATAATGTATAATAATATCAAGTAAGCCTCTGAAATTATAGAATAATGTATAATAATATCAAGTACGCCTATGTTATTATAGAATAATGTATAATAATATCAAATACGCCTCTGTTATAGAATAATGTATAATATGATCAAATACGCCTCTATTATTATAGAATAATGTATAATAATATCAAATACGCCTCTGTTATAGAATAATGTATAATATGATCAAATACGCCTCTATTATTATAGAATAATGTATAATATGATCAAATACGCCTCTATTATTATTATAATTGTCACAAGCTGGCTCTTGCTTGGACAAAGATTAGGGAAGGGCACCTCAAAAGTAACATTAAAGATATACTTTATTCATGCCAGCAGCCACACAAAACAAAGGATGTCCTCCCTAAACCAACACAGAGTATCAGCATTATGCCATGGGAAAAACCAGGCCTGTCTGGAGGCACTGGTAGACTTTTATATAGGCCTCCCTCCAGGTCGAACTTATGAGTCCTGATGAGATATTCCCCTATAACTCCGCCCACTGACTCCTGTCTTAAAAGGAAAACGGAACATAGTGACAGATAGGCAGAGCCGTCACATAATATAATAATAAATAGTAATATCAGGTATGTTTCTGTTATTATAGAATAATGTGTAATAAAATCAAGTTCACCTCTAGTTATTATATATTACTGCATAATAATGTCAAATACGCATATTATATAATAATGTATAATAATAATAAAAGTAATATCCACTTTATCTCTATTTATTATATATTAATTAATAATAAAAATAATAATAATAGTAGAAAGATCAAGTATGTCTGTAGTTATTATATAATAATTATTATTATTAATAATAATAATAATAATAATAATAATAATAATAATAATAATAGTAATATCCACTAAGCCTCTAGTTATTATATAATAATAACATCAAGAACATCTCTTATTATATAATAATAGTAATATCCAGTATGTCTATTATATCATAATTCATAATAATAATGGTAATATCAAGTAAGTCTCTAGTTATTATATTACAATTAATTAATAGTAATAAAACATTTTTGTCTTGTTTTATTCATTTCAGGCAGAACTACAAAAACTACTCCATGGAGTCGCGGACACACTTCCGTATCCAGGCTGCTCTTCACCAAGCTAAATCCACTGAGCAGAACGGAGTCCCCAGCACGCCCTCCAGCCCATAATACTTCCGTATCCAGGCTGCTCTTCACCAAGCTAAATCCACTGAGCAGAACGGAGTCCCCTGCACGCCCTCCAGCCCATAATACTTCCGTATCCAGGCTGCTCTTCACCAAGCTAAATCCACCGAGCAGAACGGAGTCCCCAGCACGCCCTCCAGCCCATAATACTTCCGTTGTCTAGGCACTGTACAGCCCTCCTGCCCATAATACTTTCGTTGCCTAGATACTGTATAGCCTCAGACCAGACCATAACCCCACCCGCCCCAGCCTAGCCCTCCTGTTCCCCAGCACCCAGACCAGACCTTAACCCCGCCCGCCTCAGCCTACCCCCACTAAGGATACCCAGACCAGACCTTAACCCCGCCCGCCCCAGCCTAGCCCCACTAAGGACACCCAGACCAGACCTTAACCCTGCCCACCCCAGCCTAGCCCTACTAAGGACACCCAGACCAGACCTTAACCCCGCCCGCCCCAGCCTAGCCCCACTAAGGACACCCAGACCAGACCTTAACCCCGCCCCCCCCAGCCTAGCCCCACTAAGGACACCCAGACCAGACCTTAACCCCGCCCGCCCCAGCCTAGCCCCACTAAGGACACCCAGACCAGACCTTAACCCCGCCCACCCCAGCCTAGCCCCACTAAGGACACCCAGACCAGACCTTAACCCCGCCCACCCCCGCCTAGCCCCACTCACGACACCCAGACCAGACCTTAACCCCGCCCGCCTCAGCCTACCCCCACTAAGGATACCCAGACCAGACCTTAACCCCGCCCGCCCCAGCCTGGCCCCACTAAGGACACCCAGACCAGACCTTACC
Source organism: Galaxias olidus (assembly GCA_026901105.3). NCBI lineage: Eukaryota > Metazoa > Chordata > Actinopteri > Galaxiiformes > Galaxiidae > Galaxias > Galaxias olidus. The sequence continues at coordinate 196,565 of JAPMUY010003121.1, read as the reverse complement.
CTGCCCGCCCCAGCCTACCCCCACTAAGGACACCCAGACCAGACCTTAACCCCGCCCACCCCAGCCTAGCCCCACTAAGGACACCCAGACCAGACCTTACCCTGCCCGCCCCAGCCTGGCCCCACTAAGGACACCCAGACCAGACCTTAACCCCGCCCGCCCCAGCCTGGCCCCACTAAGGACACCCAGACCAGACCTTAACCCCGCCCGCCCCAGCCTGGCCCCACTAAGGACACCCAGACCAGACCTTAACCCTGCCCGCCCCAGCCTGGCCCCACTAAGGACACCCAGACCAGACCTTAACCCCGCCCGCCCCAGCCTGGCCCCACTAAGGACACCCAGACCAGACCTTAACCCCGCCCGCCCCAGCCTGGCCCCACTAAGGACACCCAGACCAGACCTTAACCCCGCCCGCCCCAGCCTGGCCCCACTCAGGACACCCAGACCAGACCTTTACCACGCCCTCGCCAGCCTGGCCCCACTAAGGACACCCAGACCAGACCTTAACCCCGCCCGCCCCAGCCTAGCCCCACTAAGGACACCCAGACCAGACCTTAACCCCGCCCGCCCCAGCCTAGAACGACTAAGGACACCCAGACCAGACCTTAACCCCGCCCGCCCCAGCCTGGCCCCACTAAGGACACCCAGACCAGACCTTAACCCCCCCCGCCCCAGCCTGGCCCCACTAAGGACACCCAGACCAGACCTTAACCCCGCCCGACACAGCCTAGCCCCACTAAGGACACCCAGACCAGACCTTAACCCCGCCCGCCCCAGCCTGGCCCCACTAAGGACACCCAGACCAGACCTTAACCCCGCCCGCCCCAGCCTGGCCCCACTAAGGACACTGATGTGTAGACGGACTGAGAGCTAAGCCACTCCCGTTAGCTGCTCATTTCAACCAAACCCCAGGAAGGAAGATGCCTGTTTGAAAACCCCAATGACATATCTGCTCTCAACCCAAATACATTGTAAATATTGCTTTGTAAGGATGGGATAATGGACATTATAACACCGTATCCTGGGGATTTTCAAATGTCCTGTGCCGACATTTTATGATAGAACAGTTATAGAATTTAGGCAAATTAATAGTTTTGGCGCATTAATCAAAGCCTCTAATATGTACTGACCGATGGAAAGCATCAGGACAATAGTTTCTTCTACTCCCTGTCAGTCTAAGGCTCATGTACCTTGTTTGTTATCAATAGCCCAGTCCTCTGTCTCCAGCCTTCCCCTTCTAGGACCCAGGAGCATATGAAGAGAAAAGAACAGCACCTAAGTTGATACTGAAGGAAATCCTTTAGGGTGACATTGCAGTTTTAGTGGCCTGTGGAGTTCTAAAGTAGCATTTTGTTAAGGTTTAACAACGGTAGTGTTTCTACTGTTGCTTCCCTAACCACAGCATTAACTGTAGCTCTAAGATATGCATTTAAAGGCCTGGGATCAGTGTTGCATCATTATGTGGTGTAGTATCCTCATACCTTTTAAATCCACAAATAGCAGTGCCCCACAGTGCCTGTCAGGGAGAGACTGCCTGTTTGTCCTGTTCCTGCCCTCCCACAATGCAACCCTGCCTCCCCCTGCACAGCACAGAACCACAGTAGATAGAAAGGCTACTACACATCACAGTATCTATAAGGGTTAGGGTCAGAATCACAGTAGATAGACTGTCACACAGGCTGACTGGGTGACTACACATCACAGTATCTATAAGGGTTAGGGTCAGAACCACAGTAGATAGACTGTCACACAGGGTGACTACACATCACAGTATCTCTAAGGGTTAGGGTCAGAACCACAGTAGACAGACTGTCACACAGGCTGACTGGGAGACTACACATCACAGTATCTATAAGGGTTAGGGTCAGAACCACAGTAGATAGACTGTCACACAGGCTGACTGGGTGACTACACATCACAGTATCTCTAAGGGTTAGGGTCAGAACCACAGTAGATAGACTGTCACACAGGCTGACTGGGACTCTTAGGGCACGTCACAATACCACTCTAAGAGGGTATATAGGCTGTGGCTCGCCGTCTTACGTTTCAATAGTTTACATGCTTTTCTTAAAATAGTTTACATGTTTCTATTTGTGTCTGTCTAGAACCAAAAGCAATGTGGCCAATCTATGACAGTGTCATAAATGTATCATCTATGGGGGGGGGCAATAAGTCTTTATTTTATTATTAATAATTTGCCATTTATTTTAGTATAATCTTAGCCATTCTCGTCACATCATAAGCTATGTCTTGTTAAATACTGTTCCCAGTGTCTGTGTAGAGGAATGTCCCTTCTTTGAGCCCCGTGTCTATCACTGACCAGGGAAGACAGCTCTGTAAATCACACAGCAACATGTCTCCAATCAACAGCAAGGAACGGAGGGGTTATTGGAGTGTGTCCATTTTATGAGAGAGAGATAGAGAGAGGGGTCTGTCATCCAGACAGGAGGGGAACAGTGAACAAGAATACCACTCAATAACCACCACTGGATCCCTTTAGCCGGGTCAGAACCAATCTAAGAGTTATGGTGCAGTATTTTACTTTTATATTTTAAAGAGATAATATTTAAAAAGCGTATTTGAGCACATGGATCCTAAATTATTTTCTTGTAAAAGTCCATGTTGAAAATCAAAGTTATTTGACTTCATTTTGGAGCATAACCAGCCCATCTGGCCTAAAGTGACTGGATATAACTGCTTATATGTAATACTGCCAGAATGTGGAGATCAGGTGAGGAAATTCCCCTCTTATGTCTGTCAGATCTTACATGGTACACCTCCATGTCCTGCTGCTCCCAATGTAAGCCATGCTAGTCTAGAGCCACCTGTGGAAGCACACGTTCATCATGCTCTGCGTGTTTCTGTGGATAATCAGCTGCGTAAGTGGAATGTTTTGCAATGAGAAGACCAAACATGGGTTGCTGCCTATCCTCTCATTTGTGTGTTAGGAGATTTGAGATGTGTTTAGGAACACAATGCTATAACCTAATCCTTAGGACAAATTCAATCTGTTTTTAAATGCTGGATTATACCTCTGTTTTTTATTTTATTTTTATAGTTTACAGTAAATCTAGATTGGGATTATGGATATTTACCTTGTGTCAATATTTCAAATTGGTGGAAGAAGCATAAAAGATAAAATAATCAATATTGAAAATTATTATAATTCTGAGATAGTTACATATTTATTATTGATATCTTCCTTCCTTCTTAAATTGTCATTAGCTAATATAATTTTAATAGAGGTTTGATTCCAACTAACTATATTGGCACAATGATGTTGACAGTCAGCAAATTGTACTCTAGGGCATGACTACAGAAAGACATTCCTGTACATACTGAATGTTTATTTTGTAATTTATGTAATTTAAGATTAAATGATCAAATGAGCAACTCTACAATTGTTTTGCTGGGGATTTTATTGTGATGCCAAAATTTATTTGGTCTTATTGCTTAACTTTATGGCCCAAAGCAGCCATGACGAGCTCTTTACTGTAGCTAGAACTAGATTGGTGTTTTCTTTCTCGTAAACTAGCCACTCTACATCCTCTGGACCTCTGCCGTTCGCTCAACGTTTTACCTCCAGGACTTAAATTGTCTTTAAGTTTAATGTCACATTAATTTTACTCAACAGTCTACTGTACTGAGAGTTCATATATTCGAAATGGCAATGGCATCCTTATGTTCTTCAAATATCCGACATATCTGTGCGATCGCTAGCATTTCAGTAGACAATGCGCTGAGTAATTTTGCCTGTGTTTGTTTACGTTTTAGCCAACAGGAATAGGCTATCTGATTGGTGGAGGATGACAGCTTCCGCAACAAGGAGATGTAGTTCATTCGTCCGTTTTCAAAGGGGGCGTAGTTTAGTGTTGCTACATCCACTTCTCTGTTGTCCAGGGGTTGTGAGCTGGAAAGTACCTCTTCAGTAGAAAAAGAAAATATAATTGCTCATTAAGTTGAACATTTTTGATGACTTGTAACTTTACGACACAATTGAACGTGTTGCTTAAAACGGAATTGTGTTTGACATTGCTTTGGTTCAAGACCAAATGTTCTTCCGCGCAAAATCAGCTTGCTACTGTTAGCAGGCTACCAGGCTCTTTCTTTGTGTAGATATGTTTTGTTTTTGTTGAGCTGAGCAGCTCTCCCGCAGCTTAGGGAGAGGACATTTCTTAGCAATGGATATTAAAACTAAATCGCTAAATTGACACTGCTCGAAATTATTTCGAAAGATCTGGGGTATTCTGTACTAGACCGTTAAAGCGATCTTTGAGAAACGGAAGGGTAGTTTGAAGACAAGGACATGGGAAATTGTCTGAAATCTCCGACCTCTGATGATATCTCCCTGCTTCACGAATCTCAATCGGACCGTGCCAGCTATGGAGAAGGTGCTGACCAAGAGCCACCACCGCCATATCAGGTAGCTTTATCTAGTAGTTAACCATAACTATTTCAACGTTGTTTGAATTTTGTTTTGTTTTGTTTTCTTGACCAAATATATATTTTTTCTAAGCTAAATACTGTTGATACGTCAGAGTTTTGCTCGCTGTGTCGGTTTGATTTTCGTCTTTACGTGGCTGGGCCTGACAAGCTGTTCGGTTACTGTTCGAAGTTTGGTTAGTCTTTAACGGTTGATAAGCCATATCCTAGATCATGTCAACCAACACTCGAGTCATTGTTTACAGTCCCGACATTGAGAACTGCAGCAGGCTATCAGCATTCCGCTCCGCCTTAATCCTCTTCATAGTGTACTTAGCTCAAACCCACAACAGGGTTCGTGTCCGGAGTTCCACTAAACTGTACCGTACACAGTCACAGAATGTTCTACACGTAACGCCGCCATGCACGAGTCAACGTCATTGCTGTCGGGTTTGAAGCTGAATTATGAATAATGCTGTGTTGGCAGGAGTTCGGGAGTGGTGCGCTGGCTTGTTGAGGGAGCTGATGTAGGGTTTAGGGAAACACTTTAATAGCTTTCGACAGCAGGATCTTAGACTCGGGCTATGACAGGGACTGATGATGTGTCCAGAGGTTACAACTGACCTGAGATACTTGTCTTCATATTAGTAAGGGGTACTGCTCATTTTAATGTAAAGAGTTATATTATATGTGATGCCTTGATGATGTCTGTGTTAAAGAGCACCAGGCCCATAAACCCACTGGTGAGTGACTGTGAGGGGAAGCATCAGTGTTAAGATACACAGCAGACTGTCAGTCATCATCCTGTCACCCCACACAGACTGCCTACTTTCAGCCTGTCACCTCGCACAGACTGCCTACTTTCAGCCTGTCACCTCGCACAGACTGCCTGCTTTCATCCTGTCACCTCGCACAGACTGCCTGCTTTCAGCCTGTCACCTCGCACAGACTGCCTGCTTTCAGCCTGTCACCTCGCACAGACTGCCTGCTTTCAGCCTGTCACCCCACACAGACTGCCTGCTTTCATCCTGTCACCCCACACAGACTGCCTGCTTTCTGCCTACTCGCTGTTGACAATGACCCATTCAGACAAACTTTACCTCTCCCTTCATAATACAGTAGATTCTCTCTCTCTCTCTGATAGGTGGTTGTGTGGTTAGGTGTATGTGTGAGGGTGGTTGGTGTGTGACGAGTGTGTGAGGGGGGCAAACAGGTGACAACAAAGAGTGCTGACTGCTGAATGTTGTCACCTACACACACACACACACACACACACACACTCAACACATGCTCAGCTGTGCCCTTTTCCTATTGGGGGAGGGGGTGTCTGGCTGAGCAGGTGCACTACTGTTACTGCTGAGACCACTCTCTCTTTCACTGTCCTCTCTCTTTCACTCTCCTCTCTCATTCACTCTCAGTCTCTCACTTTGTTTTACACACACCACTCATATATGGCTTTAACCTGTAAATTAGATAAGATGCATCCTTGATTCAAATCCCTTCTCTGACTTTCAGCAGTCATTATGAAGAGATTCACTTTGATTCAAATCCCTTCTCTGGGTTCGATTGGTCATTATGAAGAGATTCACTTTTATTCAGATGGCTTCTTGTTGGGCTTTCTTCAGGTGCGAAAGTCTGGTTTGAGTGAGTGGAATACGCTGCCCCCTAGTGGCTGAGATGACTCACTAAGAGTTTAAACACGCAAGGATCTCCCATGCTTCTCAGCCAAGCTTGTGTTGCCCCCACGGTGGATATCATTATGAGTGATATATTATTGGGCAGATAGGAAGTGGTGCTCTTTGTGATGCTAAGTGTTTGTGAATAATGACTGAATCTCTATCTATTTGAGTCATACATGCATTTTCTTAGAGAAGTCTGAAACAGAATTCTAAGTGAAGATTTGAAAGTTTTCTTAAGGCCAACTTAACCTTTTGGCCTGGTGTTTGTAAACGTTGACATTTTCCAGTGTTTTGTTGTGAGGTCTATATCTGTCTTTAGATGGAGAAAACAGGATATTTTGTGTAATTTATGACCAGTGAAAGTAGCTGACTAAACAAATGTGTGGTAAAATATGAAGCATATGATGGCTCAGACCCTGTGCCCGTCTCTCCAGGAGCAGCTGTACGTGCCCGTGTACCACCCCACCCCCAGCCAGGCCAGACTGGCCAGCCAGCTGACCGAGGAGGAGCAGGTCCGCATCGCCCAGCGCCTCGGCCTCATCCAGCACCTCCCCCGCGGGGTCTACGACCCGGGACAGCACGCCGACGAAAAGAAGATCAGAGAGTGAGTAGAACCCAGGAGAACCTCATGTAGAACGTAGATAGAGAACCTCGTGTAGAACGCAGAGTACGTAGGAGAACCTCATGTAGAACGCAGGACAGAACCTTATGTAGAACGTAGGGAACATAGGCGAACCTCATGTAGAATGTAGAGAACGTAGGAGAACCTCATGTAAAACGTAGAGAATGTAGGAGAGATCCTCATGCAGAACGTAGATAGAGAACATAGGAGAACCTCATGCAGAACGTAGGAGAGATCCTCATGTAGAACGTAGGAGAGAACATAGGAGAACCTCGTAGAGAACATAGGAGAACCTCATGTAGAACGTAGATAGAGAACGTAGAAGAACCTCGTGTGTAGATGATTATTGTCTATTACACCATCCTTCACCCATCCATTGTTCAGCTGCTCTGGTCCAGAGCAGACACCCTTATCAAGACAGGCCAAGAAGCATCATCAAAGTATGTTAGAGTTGTCATTATATTTCAAGACAATTCTCTCTCTCTCTCTCTCTCTCTCTCTCTCTATCTCTCTCTCTGTGTGTAGGTGTGTGATCTGCATGATGGACTTTGTGTACGGCGAGCCCATCAGGTTCCTGCCCTGTATGCACACCTACCACCAGGACTGCATTGACGACTGGCTGACACGCTCCTTCACCTGCCCCTCCTGTATGGAGCCTGTGGATGCTGCTCTTCTCTCCTCCTACGAGACCAACTGACTCACAACTCCATGGAGGGGAGGGAGGGAGGGAGGGAGGAAGGAAGGAAGGAAGGAAGGAAGGAAGGAAGGAAGGAAGGAAGGAAGGAAGGAAGGAAGGAAGGAAGGAAGGAAGGAAGGAAGGAAGGAAGGAAGGAAGGAAGGAAGGAAGGAAGGAAGGAAGGAAGGAAGGAAGGAAGGAAGGAAGGAAGGAAGGAAGAAAGAAAGAATGGTTGAGAAAGCCAGTTAAGATGTCGGTATAACACAATATGTTTAGAACATAGAATCCCATTTATTTCAGGCAGGCAGGCAGGCAGGCAGGCAGGCAGGCAGACAGACAGACACACACACACACACACTCAAACACACAGGTCCCAAAGCCTTTGTGTGCATCTCTTTGCCCTCTCAAACCACAGCTGTGCATGACAGGAAGCAGGAAGTGATCCTAGGTGCTCTCGACCAATCACAACCCTTAAAGAGGAACGCCACAAAGACAGATTTGAGAGCAGTGGAGGATGACACTGTGTCTGCTCCAAACAGGCAGGCCTCTCTGCTCAGACTGTAAGATGGAGGAGGTGACAGTGGAACAGAGGCTACCTGGCACTGGACCTCTCAGACCAGGCCTGGTGGACATATACATCATTGTACTGGTTGAAATACTGCTGTGTATAAAAAGACTTATGACGTGTATATTATAGAAGGCTGCATCTGTCTGAGGACAGAGTGTGATTGGTCTAATGGACACACACTTCCTGGACCCTTGGCCAATGACAGGCTTTCTAAAGCCTATAGAAGGAGGCCCAGAAGAGTCTGCCTTCACTCTCTGAGAAGAATAAGACTTTGATTAATTGATTGGTTATCCCTCTATGGTTGTGTTTAACCTATTGATATGTTTTGTTCTGTTCTGTTCTCAGTATCAGGGCTCATGCCTCCATACTTATCAATACACTTTCAACTCTAGAAGTGTGGTCTACCAATCCTGCTATCCTGACTTTAATTTGACATCTTTGTTTCTGTTAGCATCCAGAAATGCTAGTGTTGACAAGCTATATATTTACACTCAGCCAATGTTGTCATTTGTACTTGTAGCAATAAGCTAGCTAGCTGTCCTGCCAACATCAACACGCTGTGTTCATTCTGAGCCAATGTGAGCCTTGTGGCCTGTAGCAACAACTGACAGGCTAGAAGGCTAGCATTGCCAATGTTTTGGGCACAGCTAATTAGCAATGCTAGCTATGATAAACACAGCAGGGATTCCTTTATTATTATAATTTTTTTTACTCTGACCTCATCTACAGTACAGTACACACACACCCTAACCCATTCACATTCTGCTCTGGGTAACTTATCCTCCTAAGCCTAACCCAACCCTCACCCATTCACATTCTGCTCTGGGTAACTTATCCTCCTAACCCTAACCCATGCATTCTGCTCTGGGTAACTTCTCCTCCTAACCCTAACCCATTCACATTCTGCTTTGGTTCACTCATCCTCCTAACCCTAACCCATTCACATACTGCTTTGGTTCACTTATCCTCCTAACCCTAACCCATTCACATACTGCTTTGGTTCACTTATCCTCCTAACCCTAACCCTAACCCATTCACATACTGCTTTGTTTCACTTATCCTCCTAACCCTAAGCCATTCACATACTGCTTTGGTTCACTTATCCTCCTAACCCTAACCCTAACCCATTCACATACTGCTTTGGTTCCCTTATCCTCCTAACCCTAACCCATTCATATACTGCTTTGGTTCACTTATCCTCATAACCCTAACCCTAACCCTAATCCATTCACATACTGCTTTGGTTCACTTGTCCTCCTAACCCTATCCCTAGCCCTTTAATGTTCTGCTTCTGTGCACACGTCTTCCTAGTTCTTCCAGGCTGGCGTCTTTACAGTCTTCATACCACAGATGCTTTTTGTGTCACAGAGGAAACCAAGCCTTCTGGGAGATAGCGCGAGCTTGTTTGACCACCACACTGATCACTTCGTTTTTGGGGTCAAGTTCATAAAAGCAATTTTTCCCCTACCTAATAAAACTTTTGGAAGGTTGTAAAATGTTTTGTCCATAACAAGGTTGCTGAATTTGAGGAGCGATCGTAGAGAAGTGCAGGACTATATTCACAGGGACCAGCACTGGGGGAATGACTAGTATCAAATGACAATATTTTAACGATTGTAAGGATAGTTATACATTATTTTACATTACTGAAATGTGTTTTTTTTATGCTTAATGAACCTTGTGTTTAGAGTTGATTTAAAAAAAACAACATTTGATGGTTTTGAAATGAATATAGTTATTCCCCATTGCCTGAAATGACAATGAAAGCACGAACAGACTGACGTTGATCTATGTTTCTTTGAGGAGAACAGGGTGGCTAATCAAAGTCTTTAGTGGAGGGGCCTTGTCTTGTGCATGAGACAGAAATGTACTGATTAAAATACTTCTACTGAGGTTAGTCTCATGCTTCTAGTGATGTGTTGGTGTTTGTCAGGTGTAAACCTCCTCGTTTGTGCACATGTGTATGTTTTTTCTCTGAGGTCACAGGAAAGGGAGGGTGTTCTGCCTTATGGTTTCCACGGTAACGTTTAATCTCCATCAGCACCATCAGCACCCAGCGGGTTACCAGGGACACCTTCTTGCTAGAGAAGCAACCAGGAAGTGGCATTTGGCGACACATCTTGTGTGTCAGTTGCGTCCTGCCCCCTGGACACTTCCTCAACGTGAGACGGGAGTACCTGGGATATGAACTGTGAAAAGTGAGCGAGTCGACTCTCATTAACAAACAAAAAAGCAATGATCTCAGAACTATATTGCTGATAATCTAATATACTACAACTATAGCTTTGTAGCTGTACCATCGGTGAAAACCAGCACATACTGTTAGATGTTTTACTTCCAATTCCAGAGGTTATGTTTTAAAAAACGTCTATACCTGTGTGTACAGCCTTGTCCAGTGTTCACAGGAGAGGACTTGTCTTCACTGAGTTCAGCCTGTCCCCTACTCACCGGTCCTATTGAAGGCCTGGGACATAACAGGAGCCACTGCTGTGGAAGAGGTTTGTACGGTACTGTAGTGTAGATGAGATCTGTACTGTATTATACTGTAGTGTAGATGCGGCCTGGTACTGTAGATGAGATCTGTACTGTATTAGACTGTACTGTAGATGAGGCCTGGTACTGTAGATGAGATCTGTACTGTATTATACTGTACTGTAGATGAGGCCTGTGCTGTAGATGAGATCTGTACTGTATTATACTGTACTGTAGATGAGGCCTGGTACTGTAGATGAGATCTGTACTGTATTATACTGTACTGTAGATGAGGCCTGTGCTGTAGTGTACTGTTCTGTAGATGAGGGTTGTACTGTACTGTACTGTAGATGAGTACTGTACTGTAGATGAGGCCTGTATGCTACTGTTGCACTTCTGTACTAGTTGGTTGGGGGTGTGCTGTGTGTGAAAGCAGGATTAGCCTGGGTCACCCTGTGGTGAGGTTGAAAGGATTGTTCTGTGGGGAAGAGGCCCCATAATATGGACTGCACCAGGTCTATCAGTCATCAGAGGGGATGGGTTAGGGTTAGGGCAATTCACCCATAAAGGTCCAAAACAAACATGCATTAGAGTGGCCGTTAGTACACTTGCGAACTGAACGGATGTGAGTAATTGTGTGTGTGTATGCGTTTTTTTTGTCAGTGCCTGGTGTGAGATTACCTTTGTAAGTATACATGCATAAAAAGATAATGAATAAATAGAACTATGCTATTCAACAATTTTAACATTGTGAATTTGTCAGGGTGTAATTTGTTTCTAAAATACCAACTTTTCAACAGCAATAGACATTGAATGCAAAGTGTTAACTAGTGTATGTAATAACTTTTGAAATCTGTATTGCATCCACGAATACACAAATATACTGTTTATGATAAATATATAAATAAATATTGTAGCAGCATGTTGCTAAATCAATTTCGACAGAATGTCAGACGGATCCATATCATTGTAAGGCTTCAGTATGTTACTGAAGAAAGAGTTTTAACAGGCTGAGTTACATTACAAATATCAATCTTTGAGATAAGTTAGCTGTCTGAAATTGATCCAAAAATGCGAGCTACCTGCAAGCATATACACAAAGGGAGTCTCTAAGTTAACTTTGCTGGTAATCAAGAAAGATGTTGTAATTGATTGTAACAAAGCGTTTTGTAAATTTGCCTAAGCAAATGATCAAACTTTAAAGATTATTTAATTTTGGATATAGTTCAACAGGTTCAATAATTTGATCTACCTTTCTGAACGGATGCACTTTTTTTACCATATGATATTTCCCATACTTATTTCCATACTTTAACATTAAAATGTTTTTAGTATAAGAAGTCTTGCATTGGTTAATACAGGTAAATTATAGTAACACGTTTGCCATTGTGTTACTGTTATTCAGGTGTAATCAGCTGAGAAGAGGTTGTATATCTTCAGCTGATGGGGATTTGTTATACTGCGGAGTTAAACTGAGTACCTTCAGACAGTAAGCCGGTTTTTCTCTAGCGCCATCTAGTGGAAGTACAAGCAAACAACCTGGAAGTTATTATGCAGTTAAAACTTGCGAAATCTAGTATTGCTATTTATATTTTGACTTCCTGACACTGATTTTATTTAATATATGGACATAGCTCAACAGTAGTTAAATATTCACAATGTATTTTTAGTTTGCCGCACTAGACTATTTCCAACTTCCTATTGGAGCAGAGTTGTTCCACGTGATCCCCAAACCCCTACTCTCTTATACGTTTATATGTGGTAAATTCAAAACATTTGCCAAAAAAGCACGGTATCTATCTATTTTTTTAGCATTGTCTCTGTGATTTTGTAAACGCGTAATAAACATTACTTCACCGTGAGTGAGTTTGACGTTGCCGTAAAGGACTACCCTATTCTGCAAAGTTGGTGGGATCGATTTCCAGGAACGGTGTACTCCCTCCGGGGAATGAGTCTGTGAGGTCAATTTCGAAGCGGAACCGTGGAAGTGATAAGATAGTTTCAGTCAGCGCTGATTATCTGAGCAGTATTGAAATGTACTGTATGCTAGTTAAATGTTATGGACGGTTAAACAAGAAATAGTGCGATATGCTGCCTTTTGTTTTGTATTAGTTTTTTAAATGTACTGTATCATGGACAAAAATAAACAAGTTGTGCTGTCCTTTATACCGTTGGTGTTCTCAACTATACAGCTAATCTAAACAAATACGTTAAATCCTAACCAAATTCATCTGAGGGAGCAGAGTCAGCAGCGTGGAAGTGTGTTGGTAGGTAGGCAGATTTAAATTCGATAACACATTTGCAAAAAAGGCAATCCAAATATTTTACGGAATTGGAAAGATGTATAGCGTCCAGTGATACAGTTCCTCACATCTCGTTAATAATAATATTATAACAAAATACCATGACCAGAGATAACTACTTCCTGACTCAGTTTAATCCAGAAGCACTAAACAAAGAGGCCACTAGATGACAGTATACTCAAAGGCATGTTTCAACAAAGTAGCTAAGATTCTAAAAGGCGTACATAACGATGGCCACGTAGGTTACATTTAGCAAGTCCAAATAATACATATTTTAATTAGCAGTTGAACATAATTTTGCATACTCCGAAATATGTACCAAGTTAGGATTTTCTAATTCAAATGTTGATCTCTTTCTTAAATTTTGATGCAGATAGACAAATAAATTGAGTAAAGTGAGCTGAGACGCTGTAGAACGTACAGCACCGCCCTGTATGGGAAGTTACTGAATGTAATGCAACACAAGATCTGAGTAACTCAGCGCTGACCAATATTGTTTCAGAATGCCAATTACATTGGCATCCTCAACCTGCTGTAATCCCATACCGCATAGGGCTGTGCTTGTAATTGTTTCTCAGAATGCTGATGTAGGACACTAAGTAGGTCTTATCAATTCATTAACCATCTATCTTTTAGTATAGAATAGCCTAGCCCTATAGAAAATGCTGGGGCAGGAGATAACCTTTTATTATTATTATTATTATTATTATTATTATATATATTTTTTATTTTACAGTCAAAATAATGATAAAAATAGGTTATAGAAGACGCCTCAGGCAGCGTCGGCTTACTTCCTGCTATAGCTTTAAAATAATGAAACAGAAAACTTTAGATCTCCGAATTATTATGTAAAACAACGTCCAAGTCAATATAGTGCACAATTGGGGAAAAGCACTGTTATTTCAATTCGCACGATTATGTACTTTCCAATAGCTATAGCCCATACAGTCATTCGGCGAACTACGTTAAGAATTTGATTTAGATTGCCCAGATCTGGATCTCAAGTAGCAAGCAATCTGCCTGTTACTGTTTAGTTCGATTTTTAATAAATGTAGACTTTTCGAAACCGATGCAACAAACTTTGAAACTTGTTTTCATGAACGCTAGCCTATTTGATGGAACATTCCATCACATTATTGCAAAAGTTTGTTCGGTTGTTTGACGGTTATCCATTTCGATTAATCTTCAGTTCTACTCTGATTAGTTTTCAAAATGTTCACCGCAACGGTTGAAGGAAAAATATTGGTTGAACACTGCGATATGCGACGGCTCCACTACAAAGCGAGAAAGTGGAAAACGGAGTCAGTAAAACGGGAAAACTCAGTGTCTGGATCAGGCACAGTGTAATGGCGATTGTAACCCCCCTTCCCCGTTGTGTTTCAAAATGAGATGTGTTGACAGCCATCTTTTGAAGTGTCCTTCTCTTTAGAGGTGTCTGTTTTTGGGCGACACAAACCAGTTTCGATTTGTTTATTTCTGATCTGGATTTTCTCTCGTTGACCAACGATTGAAGTCATATTTTAATTTCAAATTTACTGTAGGCTATATATGATTGAACTGAAATTAGAGGAAAAATACCTCAACTTTATAATTAACTAGATAATTTAGGCCTATTGTAAGCACTCTGACTCTTTGCTCAGTGTGCAAACACACACACAAACAGCATACACAGAGACAGCCTCGATTAAACAAAAATATTTAAGCCATTTTACATTTCTTAAGGGAACCTGAAACGGGGTTCTTGAAATTAGCATGGATGTTTACATTATTCGTTTATTACGATAATAGCAACACGAAATTTGGAATCAAAAGGAAAGAATGTGCTATAATTTTGAGTTGTTGTTATTATTATGCCATGTATATAATCCTGTTACTTCGCCTATTTTTAAATACAGTTGGAAATTCACGCATACATATTTTAGGAAAACGAATAAATATATAGGCCTACTGCCCTATGTTAGCCGTCTGAAATTGATCAAAAGCATGCGAGGGATTGCAGCTATATATAAACATTCAGAAGAATGGAGTCTAAGTTAACACTGAATCTAGAAAGATTGTAAATGACATGAACAAAACGGTTGGCAGGCCAAAGTCGAGGAGAAAACAGTATTTTATTTTATTATGACTATATGCAGGGGCGCTGCCAGGTATTTGGGGCCCCATGCCACACCACCCCAGGCCACACCAACTGTGTAATTGCTTTAACTACACCTCCAGAACCAAATCAACCCGTTCAAAGCTTTAAATAAATACCTTTGCAGGCTTGCAACTCTCTTGTAGTCCAGTACTTACTGTACATAATTTACTGACAGTGAGCTGTGACAATTAACCACATGGATGCAACATTCTGCATGCAGTGAAATTCACTATTGATGCAAGACTGATTCCAGAGGCGTCATGCACCCAATTATTTTGAGGGGGCACAGTTTCACTTGTATGAACTTGTATGACGCTTTAGCCTGTATCAGGGCTAGAATTTTTTTTTTAGTGATGGCATGAGTTTGCTACCAGTTTTGAAGCACACACTTCACCAGCGTCTTTTTTAGTTGATATGCTAGTCCCGCCTTTAATCGATTTAGATTGTCCAGATGGAAAAAAGTGACATTGATGAGCGATGCGCTTCAGTATAGCAGCAAAACAGGTGTGGGTAGGCAAGATTTTGCTACCGCTATTTTGAGTCCTGGAAAATATATATAGCCTAATACTACGGATTTGATTTCAAATAATTGAGGGGGCACGTGCCCCCTCGATGTGAATGGGCACGACGCATCTGACTGATACCCTCTTTAAAAAATGTGCTGAAGGCCATCTTCTACAGTCTAAATGCCATTTTAATGGTAACATCCTCACATTGACAATTCTCTTAACATTAATGAATAAGCTAAAAATAAATATATAACTGAACTTAAATATACATTAACAAGAATATTGACCCAAACTACCTGCAGTTGCCTATCACCACTACTAAACCACCAATAAACCACCATATTTCAGTCAGCATCAGAGCCAGACATACCTTGGTCATATGAAGGTATTACTCTAACATTGGCTGTCACTTCTACAGACTGAGTCACTGAATGCTTCAAACTGTCCAGCATCAAATACAATCTATAGGCTGTTTGTTTCATACAGATCATTATTTACATTGTTAATAATTACAGTGTTTGAATTCTTATTAAAAAGGATTGAATACATTTATTTTTTCATAATACTACTAATACTACTAATAATAATAATCCCAAGGACCCCCCTGCAATTATGTCAACTGACATTCAACACAAAGCTGCTCACCTCCTTCTTCATGGGACTATAGGGCTGGTTTCTACAGGGCCTGGGGTATGGGGAGACCGGGCTGCTGAGCCTGAAGCTGCGTCTGTTGGGCCCGGCACCAGGAAGTGGCAGGGGAAACTGATTTAGTATGAATAGCTTGTTATAAGTTTGCTTGCATTGATTAATGTCGGCTAAAAGAGGAGCCAAATGTAAACGTTCACAATTTTCTGTGACGATTAACTATGTTAGGGGAGCAAAAGTAGCCTGTTCCTCTTTGGACTTAGCTAACAATTTCCACCACTCACGAACTACACCCACCTTCCCTTTGTTCTCTCTCTCTTGCCTTTCTTTTCTTTCTTTTTCGTTTTCGGTATATATGGGGGGGGGGGGGGGGGGGGGGGGGGGGCAAGAGGCTCTCAAAGTTTACTTTTTGCCGTTCGTTTTATTAGTACATTGTAAATAAAATAAATCACCTAATTCATTCTAATTACCCAATATTCTAATAATTTTGCAGGGCTCTTGTAAGTCACAGGCCCTAGATAAAATAAAAACGAAATAAAATGAATTATTAAGCTCATAGGTAGACCATCGTCTGGCGTTTCAAACCCAAAGAATATTTATTTGAGTTTATACATTTATATGACACATATTTTATACACGTTTGGCTGAATTAAAGTAAAAATGTATAACATACAGGCAGGTTTAAGGGGCAGAGTTGGCGTATAGGCAACAACCTTCTTGATATAGCACTACATTTTAAAAATATTATACAGTAGCTCAGGCCTTTATTTTTTACATGCAAAATGTAAGCTGGGCCCAGTCCTGAATGTTCGCCTCCTATAACTTCATGTACAACGATCAGGGACACTCTTTAATTTAAGAAACTAAAAATTGTTGCTTTTGTTTTTTATTGTGGTGCAGGGTGTAAGGTGCAGGGCAAAGCTCAAATGCACTATTTGGCCGATATGTAGAACACTCTCTCACAATTTAAAAACCTAATGTTCATACATTGCAAGGAAGTGAGAAGTTTGGCACACATTTTCCGATAAGGCAACAAAAAGTCGTGACTTCGATGAGTTCATATGATGCTAACTATACGGTCAATGAAAATAAGTTGTGGATTGATTGTTTATGACATGTGCTTTTCATTGCAATAAAATGAACAGGAACGACCTATAATCTTCCTATTGAGGCTGTGGGGCCTATTAGTTTTGGGTGCTGAAGTCAGAGAGAAGTTTAATCACGTCGCAGTGCCCTCCCCTCTGGGCCAGGTGCAACGGCAAGTTACCGTCGTCGTCCACGAGATTCACATCGGCCCCGTAAATGAGCAGAATTTTCATCATGTCAACAAAACCCTCGCGTGCTGCGTCGTGGGCAATGGTGAGATTTTTGAAAGTGTCCCGCACGTTAGGATTGGCTCCTGCGACGAGCAAGGCTTTGGCCACAGCTGGGCAACCTAGTTTCACCACCTGCCAAAAAATTATAATCACATAGCAGCAAGAGAGTAAGACAGAGTTAACAGGGAATGGGTTTATGACAGAGAAAGCTAAAAGCTTTTCACTTGAGGCACAAAGAAAGCCTAATGCTATATATAGATCCAATTCTTTATTTATTTATTTTTTTACTTGAATAGTTTTATTATTTTGTTATTTTAAGCAATATTAAGCTCGTCTTTTTAGGTCATGGGCAAGAGGCTGCTATAAGGTCACAAATCATGGCAATGTGACTAAAACAATTTATTACGATATTTCTAACCTCTGAAAATGTTTGGTTATAATTTTCCAACCACAAATACGCAAAAATACTAGGCCTAAAGTGTTTAGATATTTGAACAATGACGTCATATCAAGGCAAGATTATGCCTTTATGAAACAGCTCATGCGTGTGCGCAGTTGCAAGTAATAGTAGCCCTACCTATTGGCAGACTTTTGTAATTATCTATCTGCCATATTCTTTTTACCAACCTGTATAGGGGTTCTGCCAAATTTGTTAGCAGCATTAACGTCAGCTCCATTTTGGACCAGCATCTGCACCTCTGCTAAATCTCCCCTAGCTGATGCCGTGCAAAGCTGGTCTTCCATTCTGAGTACAAAGATGAATGAAGGTGAAATGTCACACAAAGCAAGGCACGAATTGTTGCTGGAAGAACCGTGAAACAGCCGTGTGATAGGGAGTGGGGCAAATTTTTAGCCCTGGAGTTCCATTCCAGAGGAGCTCATGTGAAAAACAAATGTCTTGAAAATTATTTCGTTGCATATTGTATTATTCTTAAATAATGCCTTGTTTTATTGTTCATAATTAACCAATTTTAACACATTTTAATAAAGCATGTTCTACATTCAGTAAATGAACGTTCTAATCTATAAACACCTGTTTATTCCTGACTCTATATGTATTAACACAATATGATAAAAAACTTGTCAGAGATTGTTGACTACGCTCTCTTTCACATATCCTCAATAAGGAGGTATACTCAGGGGAATTTCATTCTGACTAACGATAGGTTGCATTTACTGTATTTCACAGTTTATGCTAAAGAATCTTTTTTTTTTTTTTTTTTTTTTTTTTTAATAACGGACTTGCAGAATACATATCGGGACCCAAATAAAGTTAATTGCGTTCAAAAAAGCGGGAGTGCCACTCTAGGGGCTTTGCTAAGATTATTCAAACCATTTTCGGCTGTCAAATCAATATGGGCAGGAGTATAGGATCAATTTCGACCCCGGGAGTTTTATTCCACAGACAGCCCACTTTTGACAATTCGAAGACATCCGGAGGAGTTAAAAAAACTCAACGATAGGGCTAATATTCAGTGCAATATAGTGCTTTTTGCAAGTAATTTAGTGCAGGCCTATATCAGGCCAAAGAAAAAACTAGCCATATAAGGGGGGGTCACTATTTATCTTGCAACCTTTCATGCTCACACATATGCAAGTATTTTCCTTCCTTCGGACTAACCGTTTTTACCTCCTTCCTTAAATCCATATTACATGAATAATACATCAACAGTCTTGTTGACGCATTCTTTCTCTTTCGCGCAAATGTCCATAAACAACGAATTAAAAGTATAGGGCCTGTATACTTACTGAGCAAATCGGGTATAGCGATAGTGTTACTTTCCACGCGATGGAAAACATCCATTAAGATAAGATAAAAACTCTTGGCTCTGCTCTGGTCCGCCAGTTGCAAGAAAAAAAAAAAAGGAAAATGCCTGGTCTTTAGGGTCTTTAGGTTCTATTACAAAAAATGCGCGACTCGCGATGAGCCTACTTCCCGTTAGTTTTCAGAATGAAAAAAGTCCGTAAGTGAGAAACATTTTTTTCCTTTTTAATGCGCACGATCCGGTTCTTCCTAAGCGCTCAATCATAAAATAGCAAGCACTCTGCGAACTATTATGAATACGGTTTGGGTTACTCAGATCTTCAGCTCAGGTAGCAAGTGATCCGCGTGCACTATTTGAAGTTGACCCCATACCGTATAATTTTCAGATAATGCCCAAACACTTTTTTTCACAGACGCAATTTCCTTGAGAAAGTCCTTACCAGTAGCACATGATTGCAGAAGTTTTTTCGGGCGTTGGATAGTTATTCATTTCGAGTCTTGAATACTTTTAAAAATGTGCAGCGCAAATGTTGAATGAAATTGATTGGTTGAACGCTGAACGACGCGAGGGCGGAAATACAGGAGCGATTAAAACGCAAAACAAAAATAAAAACTTTTAGTGACAAAAGTCAATGTCTGGATGAGGTAGGCTACTCTGTAGCAAAGGGAACTGTAACACCGAAAGATTAGGTGATGGGCCCCGAGAGCATTAGCCTCAGATATTATCTTTAGCCTACAAACTAAAGCCACTCAAAAAATGGGTTCCTTTTGGTACGGCAGCACCTTCTAGTGGGAACTCTTGGGAACCACCAAAGAACCAAGATCCGCCAAACGGCTGCGTCTCGATACACGAAACGTACTACCAAACCAGATAGTAAGCCAGAAAAAGATTTACGCTGCGTCTAAAATCGCAAAATCGCATACTACTACTTTTTTCTGTTAGCAGGTACTTCAGCTGCACTTGCAAAGTATGTACTGCTGCATGTATTTTTGGCATACTACATTTGACATATATATAATATTGGGACATAAATATTTATCTGGCTTAGCCTATATGGTAGTATGGCTATAGAGATGTATGTCCCAATCGGCCACATATAGTATGTCAAATGCAGTATCTCAAAGATGTGTGCAGCAGTACATCTGAGTGCAGCTGAAGTACCTACTATAAGAAAAAAAGTATCTCCATGCGTCGAACCGGGCCAGCAGTTCCATAGCCGAGGTAGCTAGGTGTAGTGGTCGCAGAGATAGCCCACAACAGTTACCTGCTGCTGAGATTATTGTTCCCCACTCGAAACAAACTCAAAAATGGCAACAATACCCCTGATGTAAAACCAGCTTCATGCAGCAACTTTGACTTTACTGAACCCCTTTGTGGAGGACTAACTATAGGGTTTTGTTGGGACATACTGTAAACGTGTATTGGATCATAAAATAGGCCTATTTGTGTTATTTTGAGTTAATGATTTCTTGCCATTATTTTTATTTCGTCATTTTATTGTATTTTTCAATACCTGCCTTGTAATATTAGTGATCTCACTCAGCCGACCCTGTATAACTAAATAAATATTACAAACGTTAATGAACGGTTCCCTAATGCAATTTACGCTTCTCATTTTGGTTGACGTGAAGTGTTATGCCTCCACTGACCCAGATGAGTCTTGCCTTTTTTTACGTGTACCGTAAAGCATGGATGAGAGCAGAATAATGATAGGAAATAAGTGCTTATCTTAGTCTTGTGTATTGTCATTTATATTAACAGTATCGACAAAAGTGTGGCCTTTGCATATCTTCACAATCCTTCACAAATTGATTGGTACAAGTAGAGTGCTTTTGTTGATATACACATCAACAGTCACCCTGTGAGTGACACGGAGAACAGAGAGAGCGAGCGATAGAAGAAGAATAGCGTTTATCCAGTCATTGCCATGGCCTCCGATAGCGATAGCAACATGGATAGAGAAATGATTCTGGCTGACTTTCAGGTAGGTTCACAGTTTTTCAAAAACCCAGATACTAATTTGTTGTAACTGTTGTTGAATTGTATCAGTGATATTGATGTCAATAGTGCTCTTTCTTCAGTTGACACACACGGCAAACAGTGGACGTTAGCTAGCTTTTCTGCTAGCCTTTCACGTTAGCATGCTAACAAAGCTTTAGCTGTCACTGACCGTGCTACTGCTATGCTGTGTTTTATAAGATATTTATTAGGGATTTAGGAATGTACTAAGCCAACCTGGACAATCTATGATTGGAGGCAAGATTTGGAAGTGCAGCTCTGTCTGTGCACGCTAATTCTGCTGCTGAGAAGTCCATGCACCTGACCAAGCAAGCAGGGCTGTTAGCTGGGTTATGGTTATTTTGCTAACGGAACCTTAGCGTTCATGGTTTGGAAACGAATAGCGTTAGCTTTTCAAGATAAGATGATGGTTGTTGACAGTAACTAGTCATAACCTTAACATGTATATACTGAACACATTAAACAACTGTTAACATAATGTAATCTGTTGATGACTTGCTAAACTCTCTTACTATTATTAGCTGGCAACTTGTACATTGCCAACTAGCTGTTATGCTAACGTTAGCTAGCTAGGTTTTAGCTATTCAACCCTAGTCCCTAGTCAGCCTCATCTCCGTATTTGGAATAACAAGGCCATGCGTTTAGGACAACATCACTCCATGGCATGGGATCGATCAAAAACAATTATTCTTCAGACTGGCATTTATCACAACTGAATACACAAACTGTCATTTCGTTTCAACGTGTTTCTGGACGTGAAATTTGACTTATGCTTGTAGTAACATCATATGATTTTAGTATGTGCACCCTACGTCCGGATCAATGATATTGTTCGCTATAGTCACGGCACCATGTTGTTCGAACATTTGGCAAAATCATCAGCGAATTACACATGGCAAGTCTGCAAGGATTGACCAGAGTGAGTCAATACACATGCTATTTAGCTACAGCATCAGCTACTTTACAAAACAATCATGAAGGAATATGCAGCTTATTTCTCTTAGTGAGAAGGTTCCATTCCATACTAAAGTCCTCTAAGTATTACAGCTTCATAGCCATCACACTGCAGCAGACCAGATTTGATACAGGCACTGTTCACGTGGAGGTTAAAAGTGGCTCAGAAAAGATGGAATATTAGTGTAAGGTTAAGGTTATTATAAAAGGTATAGCAAATACAAATAAGTGATGTAATTTATAGCCAGGGGTGAAAACAGATTATTGTAAAATAACTTCAAGGCTGCAGTGTAGAAAATGTTTTTGGGGGAAATTTCCCCTTAAAATACTGGTACACTATTTGTTATCAACGATCAGCCATCAGTGTTATCAAGGGACACGCCGTTACCGGATAGGCATGAAGGATTTTTATGTGAACTGCACACAAATGAAAACGTGTATCCTCCACCACTTACATGAAAACCTAAAGAAATATATATCTATTAACTTGGATGGATCAGCCAGTTGACGACTATCGAGGTCTGTGATCAAAGTTATTTAACTGTAAAAAAACGTATCTTATTAACATCTTAATGTTATGTTTGGGTGAAGCTTTAAGATTGTTCTGTTTTACTCTGTTTCCTGTGTCTCTCCCCGTTAAGGCGTGCACTGGCATTGACAACATCGCTGAAGCAATAGCCCTGCTGGAGCTCAACAACTGGGATCTAGTGGTGAGCTCAGAGCGAATGCACTGTCTGGGATCTAGTGGTGAGCTCAGAGCTAATACACTGTCTGGGATCTAGTGGTGAGCTCAGAGCTAATACACTGTCTGGGATCTAGTGGTGAGCTCAGAGCTAATGCACTGTCTGGGATCTAGTGGTGAGCTCAGAGCTAATGCACTGTCTGGGATCTAGTGGTGAGCTCAGAACTAATGCACTGTCTGGGATCTAGTGGTGAGCTCAGAGCTAATACACGGTCTGGGATCTAGTGGTGAGCTCAGAGCTAATACACGGTCTGGGATCTAGTGGTGAGCTCAGAGCTAATACACGGTCTGGGATCTAGTGGTGAGCTCAGAGCTAAAACACTGTCTGCACTGTGGTTTCTCCTTCTACGTGGTTCTATAGGGCTTCACATTACTACTACTAATAATAATAATTCATTTTATTTAGTTTTTAGCGCTTTTCTAGAGACTCAAAGCGCTTTACACAAATTGGTCGCCAATTAATAACACAGAACAAACAAGGAATGGACCGACAGCTATCAAACACAACACTCAGTCTGAGTGATACCACGGCAGCCAATTTGCGCCAGACTTGCTCACCCAACATATTATGACAGACTTGCTCACACACATAGGACAGTTTACTGTACAATAAAATCACAGTTTTTATAGAATAAGCATCTTTCAGAAAGAGTGTTTTGTCTTTTAGCAAACAAAGCCGCCACCAATTACACCATTGTATGCCTATCCTCATTTCAAGTGTAGAACAATGCTAGTGCTCAAATCACTGATTACACAACGTCTCTAGGCTGTCAGTCACCAGACTGGAGAGTAGGACGTAGAGCAGCCTTAGCCATAGACTGTTGGAGGTAGAGGTGTTTTGAGTACTCAGGATATGTTCAAAGTATTTATTTTTGCTTAGGAAGGCTCCTAACTGAGTGAAATTGCCCAGAAGTATCTGAGTGGCAGCCATAATAAGTGCTGTTTGAATTATCTTAAGTGCTAAGGAAAGGTGCTTCAATGCTTCCTAACTTGTGTACTTTAGCATCGGATATACTGGACCATCCTTTACTAAAGGACAGAAGAAAATGCTGCCCCACAATTCCTTTAGGCAGCGAATTGATACACTTTTCAGCCGTTCACATACTGATCGACACTACCTACAAGGGATGCAGATCACAAAGCCTAGTTGTTTATTAAGAACTTTCATCGTATGCCCTAAGTTCCTAAGCTCCATAGGAGGTAGAGGTGCTTTGTTGCCCTGGTCCTTCTTCCTATGACGGTGTCCACTGCCCAGTACAGCTGCTTTCAGTGAGACCCTGAGTCTTGCTTTTGTGTTAGCTTACGTTGTGCCTGGAGGTTAGGGTTCATTTAGATTGAGGTTCCAGTCTTTCCTACTTGTAGAGTACTTATGGCAAAAGATTTCAGAATGTCTGCCTGTCTGCCTGCCTGTCTCAGATTCACCCTGTCTGTCTGTCTCAGACTCACCCTGTCTGTCTGTCTCAGACTCACCCTGCCTGCTACGTCTCTCTGTCTGTCTGTCTGCTTGCCTGTCTGCCTGCCTGCCTGTCTGTCTGTCTGTCTGTCTCAGACTCACCCTGCCTGCTACGTCTGTCTGTCTGTCTGCTTGCCTGTCTGCCTGCCTGCCTGTCTGTCTGTCTCAATCTCACCCTCTCTGTCTGTCTGACTATCACTCTGCCTGCCTGTCTGTCTGTCTGCCTGCCTGTCTGTCTCAATCTCACCCTGTCTGTCTGTCTCACTGTCACTCTGTCTGTCTGCCTGCCTGCCTGCCTGCCTGCCTGCCTGTCTGCCTGTCTGTCTCTGTCTGTCTGTCTGTGTCTCACCCTGTCTGTCTGCTCTGTGCTTCCAGGCAGCCATCAACGGAGTGATACCACAGGAGAATGGGATCTTACAAAGGTAGGTACAGCTCCTGCCCACCCGACATGCACCATAACAGCAACACAATGCACCGGCCACTTTGAAATTAAGAGGCTTAAGAAAGACTATCCTCAGAAATTCCTCCCTCAGCAGAATCTTTGTAGGTAAAACGTTGTGTTAAGCACTGTGGCTAAACCAGTGATGGGTCCACTAACCAACCTCCACTGGTTGCAGTCATATTTTCAATAGTGGTGTTATTTTAATATGGCAGTCATATTTTGAATAGTGGTGATGTTTAAAATGGCGGTGACATTTTGAATAATGGTGATTTATTAAAACGCAGTGATATTTTGAATAATGGTGATATATTAAAATGGCAGTGATATTTTGAAATAGTTGTGATGTTTTAAAATGACAGTAACATTTTGAAATAGTGGTGATATTTTAAAATAACAGTGATTGTTTCAATATCAATGATAGTTTTAGTGAACTATAGACTTAAATATGGTGCTAGCTTGAAATGACTGTGCTATACTGAAACAGTGTGGATATTTTGAATACTTATGTTTTGAAATGACAGTGATATTTTGAATACTTATGTTTTGAAATGACAGTGATATTTTGAATAGCGGTGCTATTTTAAAATGAAAGGAATTGTTTGAGTAATGGTGGTATATTGAAATGACAGGAACGGTTTGAATCTCTCACAGCTTACTGAAGATAAATAGGCCATTGAGGGGCTGTAAACTGAAGCCATCGGCTGTCCGTGCCAAGAGGCCAGTTGTAAACAGTTTCAACATAAGAAAAGACTCATTTAGGGCCATTGTGTCCTCAGCTCTCTCCTCCAACGGACAACCAGCCAGTCTTTCAGCCAGTCATCCAGCCAGATAGCCAGTCATCCAGCCAGCCAGTCATCCAGTCTGTCATTCAGCAAGCCGTTCGTTCGTTCGTTCAGTCAGTCGGTCAGTCAGTCAGTCAGACAACCAGCCATTCAGCCAGCATATCAGTCAGCTAGTCAGCCAGTTAACCAGTCATTCATTAATCAGTCAGCCAGCCAGACAGCTCAGCAGGCCTGAGAAGGCTACAGCAGCAGGACAGAGGCAGCCAACCAGTCATTCATTAATCAGTCAGCCAGCCAGACAGCTCAGCAGGCCTGAGAAGGCTACAGCAGCAGGACAGAGGCAGCCAGCCAGTCAGTCATTTATTCAGTCATTCAGCCAGCCAGCCAGACGGTCAGAAAAAGGGACATGTGTTTTTTGAGAGGAGAGACAGAGAAAAAGTAGTGGTGTGTGTGTCTGTCTGTCTGTCTGTCTGTCTGTCTGTCTGTCTGTCTGTCTGTCTGTCTGTCTGTCTGTCTGTCTGTCTGTGTCTCCTGTTCACCTCGTCATCTGAAGGCCATGAGAACATGGCTGGCTGTTTTTTCAGGGCGTTTTTGAAAGAGGGTCAGTTGGGTGACCAGCCCTGCACTAGACGCTTTGCACTGCCCTGGCTCCAGCTGCATAGCATCGTATAAGGTAGCATAGCTTAACTCAGACTACAAGCTTTGCACTGCCCTGGCTCCAGCTGCATAGCATTGTATAGGGTAGCATAGCTTAACTCAGACTACAAGCTTAGCACTGCTCTGGCTCCAGCTGCATAGCATCGTATAAGGTAGCATAGCTTAACTCAGACTAGACGCTTTGCACTGCCCTGGCTCCAGCTGCATAGCATCGTATAAGGTAGCATAGCTTAACTCAGACTAGACGCTTTGCACTGCCCTGGCTCCAGCTGCATAGCATCGTATAAGGTAGCATAGCTTAACTCAGACTAGACGCTTTGCACTACCCTGGCTCCAGCTGCATAGCATCGTATAAGGTAGCATAGCTTAACTCAGACTAGACGCTTTGCACTGCCCTGGCTCCAGCTGCATAGCATCGTATAAGGTAGCATAGCTTAACTCAGACTACAAGCTTAGCAATGCTCTGGCTCCAGCTGCATAGCATCGTATAAGGTAGCATAGCTTAACTCAGACTACAAGCTTAGCACTGCTCTGGCTCCAGCTGCATAACATCGTATAAGGTAGCATAGCTTAACTCAGACTAGACGCTTTGCACTGCCCTGGCTCCAGCTGCATAGCATTGTATAGGGTAGCATAGCTTAACTCAGACTAGACGCTTTGCACTGCCCTGGCTCCAGCTGCATAGCATTGTATAAGGTAGCATAGCTTAACTCAGACTACAAGCTTAGCACTGCTCTGGCTCCAGCTGCATAGCATCGTATAAGGTAGCATAGCTTAACTCAGACTAGACGCTTTGCACTGCCCTGGCTCCAGCTGCATAGCATTGTATAGGGTAGCATAGCTTAACTCAGACTACATGAAGATCTACTGACTATCTAACACTACGCTGGACACCACATCTCTCCTTTCTATGACATTCTCTTCAGGCTAATGCTAACGCCGAAAGGAAATCCTTTCTGGTCTCCAGAGAAATAATAAACTGAGCAAACAGTGCCCTCTAGCTGTAGACCAGGGGAACTGGATTGTCATCCTGGCCAGCTCAACTGTCCTAAGGGGAGCTGTGCCAAGTTCAGTTGGAAACCTTTTTTGAATTCCTTCCTTGTTTTTGTGAGAGTTGTCAGACCATGTTGTTATTGACTGCCTAAACTAACGGCTTAAATGCTCACTGCAGACTCTCGTATACCTTTTAGCTAACGGCTTAAACACTCACTGCAGACTCTCGTATACCTTTGTGGTGCAGGCTTTCTATCATAGAAACACTACAGGTCACTTTCCGCCCAAACTTAAAGACTCACTTGTTTCGACTGCACTTCGGCTCTTAAATGTGACGTTGCGTCTATCTAGCACTTCTACTTGATATACCAAGTAATTGTTTGCACTCAGAAATAGTTTGTAGTTGATTTGCGATGGTTCTGTTTTGTATCCTGATGTTTAATATAGCACTTGTTTAGCTCTGATCTAGGTGATTGGGTCAGGGATGCACTTATGTTCTCTACCGGACTGTTTTACATTTTGACCTTATCTTTTTGTTGGCACTATTTTTTGTAAGTCGCTTTGGATCAAAGTGTCTGCTAAATGAATGTAATGTAATGTACAGGGCCTCTGGGAATGAATGGCTTTGTGAATGTGTCTAGTCAGTTATCATAGACTCAGCCCAGGAATGAAACCGTCATGGTTTGTTATGTGGACTTTCACTTTCCATTGGTAGTCACATCACAGCAGCTTGTAGGTTCAGACTGTAGATGTGTAGGTACATCAAAAGGACCTCGTGATATTCAGAAGAGCTTAACTATCTCTCACTCTCTCTGGCCTCGGCCAGAAAGTAGATCTGAAACTGCAACTAGAAAGCCACCGAGACTGAAGGTGAAGACATGCACGTCCTGTTTAGTCTAGGCTGTCCCACAGGTCCCCACAGGGTATGTAGAGAGGCTGTCCTACAGGTCCCCACAGGGTATGTAGAGGCTGTCCTACAGGTCCCCACAGGGTATGTAGAGAGGCTGTCCTACAGGTCCCCACAGGGTATGTAGAGGTGTAGAGGCTGTCCTACAGGAACCCACAGGGTATGTAGAGAGGCTGTCCTACAGGAACCCACAGGGTATGTAGAGGTGTAGAGGCTGTCCTACAGGAACCCACAGGGTATGTAGAGGTGTAGAGGCTGTCCTACAGGTCCCCACAGGGTATGTAGAGAGGCTGTCCTACAGGTCCCCATAGGGTATGTAGAGGTGTAGAGGCTGTCCTACAAGTCCCCACAGGGTATGTAGAGAGGCTGTCTTACAGGTCCCCATAGGGTATCTAGAGGTGTAGAGGCTGTCCTACAAGAACCCACAAGGTATGTAGAGGTGGGTTAGAGTGCCTGTTCTGCTCCACCACATTGAACTGGTTTAGAGTGCCTGTTCTGCTCCACCACATTGAACTGGGTTAGAGTGCCTGTTCTGCTCCACCACATTGAACTGGGTTAGAGTGCCTGTTCTGCTCCACCACATTGAACTGGGTTAGAGTGCCTGTTCTGCTCCACCACATTGAACTGGGTTAGAGTGCCTGTTCTGCTCCACCACATTGAACTGGGTTAGAGTGCCTGTTCTGCTCCACCACATTGAACTGGGTTAGAGTGCCTGTTCTGCTCCACCACATTGAACTGGTTTAGAGTGCCTGTTCTGCGCCACCACATTGAACTGGGTTAGAGTGCCTGTTCTGCTCCACCACATTGAACTGGGTTAGAGTGCCTGTTCTGTTCCACCACATTGAACTGGGTTAGAGTGCCTGTTCTGCTCCACCACATTGAACTGGGTTAGAGTGCCTGTTCTGCTCCACCACATTGAACTGGGTTAGAGTGCCTGTTCTGCTCTGTGAACCTAAAGTCCTCTGCACCAATAAAGCCCCAGACACTTCCTGTGCTTCACTTCTGATGAATGATGCGTTAAGTTCATTCATGCTAAGAAAATGAACACCACACTTACATGCTGCAAAATGTGACTGTATGCAGTAGGACATCCTGGTATTTTTGGCTTAGTTCATTTGAAATTCTATGTATTTATATCTATCTATCTATTTTTCTGGCTTAATATATAGTATGGTAGTATGAGTAATGAGACGCAGCCTCTCTCTCTGTCTGATCATTGTGTTATACATTACACTAAGCTCTGCTGTGTGTGTCTGATCATTGTGTTATACATTACACTAAGCTCTGCTGTGTGTGTCTGATCATTGTGTTATACATTACACTAAGCTCTGCTGTGTGTGTCTGATCATTGTGTTATACATTACACTAAGCTCTGCTGTGTGTGTCTGATCATTGTGTTATACATTACACTAAGCTCTGCTGTGTGTGTCTGATCATTGTGTTATACATTACACTAAGCTCTGCTGTGTGTGTCTGATCATTGTGTTATACATTACACTAAGCTCTGCTGTGTGTGTCTGATCATTGTGTTATACATTACACTAAGCTCTGTTGTGTGTGTGTCTCTCTGTCTCTCCAGTAACTTCTCCAGCCAGGCCAACCTCTACGGCCCTCTCAGCCAATCAGACACAGCGGCGGCAGAGGTGGCGGTAGCGTCAGGGGAGGGTACGGCCCCTCCCCCATCCTCCTCCTCTTCGTCCTCCTCCCCTCCCTCCTCTTCCTCCTCCGCGTTTTGCCCTGTCCTGCCATCATCCCGACACATCGTAGAGCGCCAGCCCAGAATGCTTCACTTCCGGGTCGAGTACCGACAGAGGTCACTGGAGGTTGTCCTGGACGAGACCAGCACAGTGGGTGAGACAAGAGGACACACACACACACACACACACACACACACACACACACACACACACACACACAGACACACACACACACACACACACACACACACACACACACACACACACACACACACACACACACACACACACACACACACACACACACACACACACACAGACACACACAGACCAGCACAGTGGGTGAGACAAGAGGACACACACACACACACACACAATGACACACTTGTGACTGAACAGTCAGCCATAGAGCATTACGTTCATGCAGTGTTCCCCACAGGTTGACAGTTTACTGTAATGGTGGATGGCATTGTGATAGGAGGGTTCCCTAATGAACTAGTCACAACACGAACAACATTGACATACACATAAAAATAAATAACAATTTACATATTCAAATAAATTATCTATTTTGAAAATATATTAAATAACAAGAAATACTTATGAATGAGCATGTCAAAATGAATAACTATTTACAACAATAAAATAAATTTCTAAAATATATTGAAGAGTTGAAACCAGTGCTAGTGCTTATTTGCACAGTTAGCATTCCCTGTTTGGATTCCTAATTCTCCTGGCTTTAGGATACATCTCCCTGTGTGGGTGTGTCTCAGGGGCAGGTCCCTACCAGGTGCTCCCCTTTGAATGTGTTTCTCTGCTCAGGTAGGGTCTGAAATAGACAACCAGAACCATAGTACCCTGCTCACTGCCGTGCATTCAAAATGATGTAAGAAGTATTAGTATGGAGTCATGCTTTCTAGAGACATCACATCCCTGCAAGCTGATTCACTTTCATTTAAGTGGAAAAAATAGGCATACAAAAATTAAATCAACATTTATTTTTGGGTAAATTAAATACATGCCCAAATCATGTCTACAACGGTCCTTGGACATCCAATACACAAACTTCTTAGTGCGGTGTTTTTATTATCGAATTGGGAACAAAAGTTAACTTACCTCAGAAAAACTTGACCCTGATGATGCGGACACTGACATTCTTGGTTTGAAGTTCAGGTGAATCGCTGTGTCACACACACACACACGTTGTCTTGGGGAAGGGAGGGGCGCTGAAGATCCGCTGGTCTACGACTGTGTGTGCCAAATTCAATTATGGAATGACATCCGCACCGCGCCTCTCAGTTGAAAAAATATTGAATTTGGAACGTATCTACCAGGACATCTCTTAATCTACCTGGGGGGCCGCCCTAGCAGAGCCTGTGTTTAGCAGTGTTCATTTACAGAGCCTGTGTATGGCAGTGTTCATTTACAGAGCCTGTGTATGGCAGTGTTCATTTACAGAGCCTGTGTATGGCAGTGTTCATTTACAGAGCCTGTGTATGGCAGTGTTCATTTACAGAGCCTGTGTATGGCAGTTTACACTGATGTATGGGTAACACTGTTCATCTGCCACTGTTCCTCCTCAGGAGCCATCAAACAGGTTCTGGAGACGGAGATGAAGGTTCCTGTGTCTAAAATGCAGCTGAAGGGCTGGAAGAGTGGAGACGTGTTAGACAGTGTGAGTCCTCCAGCACCACCCACCCCCAATCCTACTGCACCACCCACCCCCAATCCTACAGCACCACCCGCCCCCAATCCTACAGCACCACCCGCCCCCAATCCTACAGCACCACCCGCCCCCAATCCTACAGCACCACCCGCCCCCAATCCTACTGCACCACCTACCCCCAATCCTTCAGCACCACCCACCCCCACTCCTACAGCACCACCCACCCCCAATCCTACTGCACCACCCACCCCCAATCCTACAGCACCACCCGCCCCCAATCCTACAGCACCACCCGCCCCAATCCTACAGCACCACCCGCCCCCAATCCTACAGCACCACCCACCCCCAATCCTACTGCACCACCCACCCCCAATCCTACTGCACCACCCACCCCCAATCCTACTGCACCACCCACCCCCAATCCTACTGCACCACCCACCCCCAATCCTATAACACCACCCACCCCCAATCCTACTGCACCACCCACCCCCAATCCTACTGCACCACCCACCCCCAATCCTACTGCACCACCCACCCCCAATCCTATGACACCACCCACCCCAATCCTATAATACCACCCACCCCCAATCCTACTGCACCACCCACCCCCCAATCCTATGACACCACCCACCCCAATCCTATAACACCACCCACCCCCAATCCACCATCACTACTTAGTGCCTGGGATAGTGTATAATTTATATTATGTAGTAATACATTTATTGTGTGTGTGTGTGTGTGTGTGTGTGCGCAGACGGTGCTGAGAAGTTTACACCTGCCTAAGAACAACAGCCTGTATGTCCTCACCCCAGATATCGCCCCGACCGCCAGCACTAGCCAAGACAGGTAACCACACACACACTGTAGCGCTCTCTATTTCTCTCTCTTGTCTGTGCCCTGTCCTTGACCTTGTATGAGTCAGTATTGAAATCCATGAGAATCCCTGGATCACCAGCAGGTGGAGCTGTCTGCCTGTCTTTGGCCCTGCCGGCCCTGGGATGGGACACACTGTCAGTAAACGCTGGATAACACTTTGCATTTGAATATTTACAAAGACACTTGACCCTGGTTCACAGCAGGCCTCTGTAGTCATCAGTTTTGACATTTTGAATTGGAAGGCTACTTCTGCATATTCTATGCTGGCTGTTTAATGTCACTAACGCCTCTTGTTCCAGACAAGTCCTGGATATTGTTGCTGGAGATATGTGTTCGCTTTCCACCATTCAGAAGTGTGTGTGTGTGTGTGTGTGTGTGTGTGTGTGTGTGTGTGTGTGTGTGTGTGTGTGTGTGTGTGTGTGTGTGTGTGTGTCAAATATGTAATTTTGTTCAATTTTTCCATTATCGTATCTCAGCAATGTTGTTTTTTCTCTTCTTAAGCTTCCGTTTTTCTCCTCTGAGAGGTCACAGACGCACACACACACACACACACACAGGTCGTCCTTCTTATCCAGTGAATGCTTTGCTGTATTAGCAACCTTTCGTTGTGAAATGTCAGACTACTCAGTGAGGAGAGACTGCCCTAATCCAATCTCACCATCAGGTTTAGAGCGTGTGTGTGTGTGTGTGTGTGTGTGTGCGTGTGTGTGTGTGTGTGCGTGTGCGTGTGTGCGTGTGCGTGTGCGTGTGTGTGTGTGCGGTCATCAGTGCAGGCTAATAGTGAAACCTTAGGCAGCTTGCTAGCCTGTCTGCTTCCTCCCTACACCTGTTGACCTCAGTACAGCCTAGCAGACAGTCTGACCTCAGTACAGCCTAGCAGACAGTCTGACCTCAGTACAGCCTAGCAGACAGTCTGACCTCAGTACAGCCTAGCAGACAGTCTGACCTCAGTACAGCCTAGCAGACAGTCTGACCTCAGTACAGCCTAGCAGACAGTCTGACCTCAGTACAGCCTAGCAGTGTGACCTCAGTACAGCCTAGCAGACAGTCTGACCTCAGTACAGCCTAGCAGACAGTCTGACCTCAGTACAGCCTAGCAGACAGTCTGACCTCAGTACAGCCTAGCAGACAATCTGACCTCAGTACAGCCTAGCAGACAGTCTGACCTCAGTACAGCCTAACAGACAGTCTGACCTCAGTACAGCCTAGCAGACAGTCTGACCTCAGTACAGCCTAGCAGACAGTCTGACCTCAGTACAGCCTAGCAGACAGTCTGACCTCAGTACAGCCTAGCAGACAGTCTGACCTCAGTACAGCCTAGCAGACAGTCTGACCTCAGTACAGCCTAGCAGACAGTCTGACCTCAGTACAGCCTAGCAGACAGTCTGACATCAGTACAGCCTATAAGGTGAAAGGCCACAGTCTCTGTTGGTGTGCACTTTGGCGTGTGTGTGTGTGTGTGTGTGTGTGTGTGTGTGTGTTTGTTGTAATTATCTTTGGTGATTAGTTGGTTTTTGGGTTGTTAGTTGTGTTTTGAGTCTAGTTGTGTTTTGAGGAGATGGGGGAAAACACACACACACACACACACACACTCAGATCTGGGACTCTTCGCAGCCGTTGGTGTGACTGATTTTGAAGCATCATTGTTGTGATCTTGGAGACTCTTTAGTGCTAAGCTGAAGGTTAGCAGTGTAGCCATAGCTCCAAAGGACAGATGTTTAGGTTGATATCCCTGTAAGTATGCCAGGCTGTGAGCGGTCAGACTCATTGAGCTGCAGGGTAACCACGGTGACTCCAGGGCCCCGGATGTATGCCAGGCTGGGAGGCTGTGAGCGGTCAGACTCATTGAGCTGCAGGGTAACCACGGTGACTCCAGGGCCCTGGGTGTTTCATTGGGTAATGGCCTGAACCCCCTCCATCCTGTCTCTCTCTCTCTCTTTATTCGTTCCCTGGTCTCTCCCCTGCAGAGCCCACATGTCTCCATAGCTACATACCACGTTGGGTGTCACAAGCTCATTATTGGGTGTCAGCTATTTTAGTGGAGTGTGTGTGTGTGTGTGTGTGTGTGTGTGTGTGTGTGTGTGTGTGTGTGTGTGTGTGGTGACACTGTTGTCATCTCAGCTTTTATGAGAGGCAGGAAGAGGGATCAACACTTCCGAAACGAGCATTTTGCAGTATTCTGCACTGTCTCTGTAAGGTTTGCAGTATTCTGCACTGTCTCTGTAAAGACAGTAAGGTTTGCAGTATTCTGGACGGTCTCTGTAAGGTTTGCAGTATTCTGGATTGTCTCTGTAAGGTTTGCAGTATTCTGGATTGTCTCTGTAAGGTTTGCAGTATTCTGGACTGTCTCTGTAAGGTTTGCAGTATTCTGGACTGTCTCTGTAAGGTTTGCAGTATTCTGCACTGTCTCTGTAAGGTTTGCAGTATTCTGGATTGTCTGTATGGTTTGCAGTATTCTGCACTGTCTCTGTAAGGTTTGCAGTATTCTGGACTGTCTCTGTAAGGTTTGCAGTATTCTGCACTGTCTCTGTAAGGTTTGCAGTATTCTGGACTGTCTCTGTAAGGTTTGCAGTATTCTGCACTGTCTCTGTATGGTTTGTAGTATTCTGGACTGTCTCTGGAAAGTTTGCAGTATTCTGCACTGTCTCTGTAAGGTTTGCAGTAGTCTGGACTGTCTCTGTAAAGACAGTAAGGTTTACAGTATTCTGGACTGTGTCTGTAAGCTGTACAGTATTCTGGATTGTCTCTGTAAGGTTTGCAGTATTCTGGACTGTCCCTGTAAGGTTTACAGTATTCTGGATTGTCTCTGTAAACTATACAGTATTCTGGACTGTCTAAGGTATACAGTATTCTGGACTGTCTGTAAGGTATACAGTAAGGGAAACATTATTCTGGACTGTCTCTCTAAGGTATACAGTATTCTGGACTGTCTCCCTAAGGTATACAGTATTCTGGACTGTCTCTCTAAGGTATACAGTATTCTGGACTGTCTCCCTAAGGTATACAATATTCTGGACTGTCTCTCTAAGGTATACAGTATTCTGGACTGTCTGTAAGGTATACAGTATTCTGGACTGTCTCTGTAAGGTTTGCAGTATTCTGGACTGTCTCTGTATGGTTTGCAGTTTTCTGGACTCTCTCTAAGGTATACAGTATTGTGGACTGTCTCTCTAAGGTATACAGTATTCTGAACTGTCTCTGTAAAGTATACAGTATTCTGAACTGTCTCCGTAAAGTATACAGTAATCTAGACTGTCTCTGTAAGGTTTGCAGTATTCTGGATTGTCTCTGTAAGGTTTGCAGTATTCTGGACTGTCCCTGTAAGGTTTGCCGTATTCTGGACTGTCTCTGGAAAGTTTGCAGCATTCTAGACTGTCTCTGTAAGGTTTGCAGTATTCTGGACTGTCTCTGTAAGGTATACAGTATTCTGAACTGTCTCTAAGGTATACAGTATTCTAAACTGTCTCTCTAAGGTATACAGTATTCTAGACTGTCTCTGTAAGGTTTGCGGTATTCCGGACTGTCTCTCTAAGGTATACAGTGTTCTGGACTGTCTGCAAAGACAGTAAGGTATGCAGTATTCTGGACTGTCTCTGTATGTTTTACAGTATTCTGGACTGTCTCTGTAAGCTATACAGTATTCTGGACTGTCTCTGTAAGGTTTGCAGTATTCTAGACTGTCTCTGTAAGGTATACAGTATTCTGGACTGTGTCTGTAAGCTGTACAGTATTCTGGACTGTCTCTGTAAACTATACAGTATTCTGGACTGTCTCTAAGGTATACAGTATTCTGGATTGTCTCTGTAAACTATACAGTATTCTGGACTGTCTAAGGTATACAGTATTCTGGACTGTCTGTAAGGTATACAGTAAGGGAAACATTATTCTGGACTGTCTCTCTAAGGTATACAGTATTCTGGACTGTCTCCCTAAGGTATACAGTATTCTGGACTGTCTCTCTAAGGTATACAGTATTCTGGACTGTCTCCCTAAGGTATACAATATTCTGGACTGTCTCTCTAAGGTATACAGTATTCTGGACTGTCTGTAAGGTATACAATATTCTGGACTGTAAGGTATACAGTATTCTGGACTGTCTGTAAGGTATACAGTAAGGTATACAGTATTCTGGACTGTCTGTAAGGTATACAGTAAGGTATACAGTATTCTGGACTGTCTGTAAGGTATACAGTAAGGTATACAGTATTCTGGACTGTCTGTAAGGTATACAGTATTCTGGACTGTCTGTAAGGTATACAGTAAGGTATACAGTATTCTGGACTGTCTGTAAGGTATACAGTATTCTGGACTGTCTGTAAGGTATACAGTAAGGTATACAGTATTCTGGACTGTCTGTAAGGTATACAGTATTCTGGACTGTCTGTAAGGTATACAGTAAGGTATACAGTATTCTGGACTGTCTGTAAGGTATACAGTAAGGTATACAGTATTCTGGACTGTCTGTAAGGTATACAGTATTCTGGACTGTCTGTAAGGTATACAGTATTCTGGACTGTCTGTAAGGTATACAGTATTCTGGACTGTCTGTAAGGTATACAGTATTCTGGACTGTCTGTAAGGTATACAGTATTCTGGACTGTCTGTAAGGTATACAGTATTCTGGACTGTCTGTAAGGTATACAGTATTCTGGACTGTCTGTAAGGTATACAGTATTCTGGACTGTCTGTAAGGTATACAGTAAGGTATACAGTATTCTGGACTGTCTGTAAGGTATACAGTATTCTGGACTGTCGCCATTTCCATGCCCAGTGAGCTTGGAGGCGGAGCTTATCCTCTGCATTAATAATGAGGAGCTGATGAATATTGTAATAGCCGTCGCCTTTCTTCCCGTTGTTTGTTTTTATTTATTTTTATTCCTCAACAGGGATTAATTCTGGAAGTGTGTTTATTTTCGAGGGGTATAATTCTAATTTAAACACTCTTGGCAGAGAGACTTGAAATGACAAAATGAATTGTGATTAGAAGACA
The DNA here is from genome assembly GCA_026901105.3 of Galaxias olidus. Lineage (NCBI taxonomy): Eukaryota > Metazoa > Chordata > Actinopteri > Galaxiiformes > Galaxiidae > Galaxias > Galaxias olidus. The sequence continues at coordinate 159,272 of JAPMUY010003121.1, read as the reverse complement.
TTTGGAGTTTGTTTAATAATAATAATAATACATTGAATTTATAAGGCGCCTTTCAAGGCACTCAAGGTCGCCTGTTTGCTCTCTCCCCCCTCCCCCACCTCTCAGTCTGTCCTCTTAGCTAGAGATACAGATGCCGGTGAAGGCTAGCTGGCATACTAACTAGCTAGCCAGCAGAGTTTCAAATAGAACAGTTGCTGGAGCATTGATGAGAGCTGTTTAGTGGTAAGCTAGCATGCTAATTTGCTGGCTAACATAACAAGAGCTAAATGCACTTGGGTAGCTGTAATGAGAGCAGTTTGACCATTAGCTAACATGCTAACTGTCTGGGGGACAAGATGGCGGAGCAGAACCCGGCTGAGCCTGACAGACTTCCTGTTGGACTGTTCTGCTGTGGCTGTAGGATGTGGACAAGGTAAGATCTCTGCTAACGGACGACATGCTCATGCAACTTAGAGACAAACTATAAAAACCTGTGTGCGTGTGCGTGTGTGCTTGTGTGCGTGTGTGTGCTGGTTTAATAAGGTGTAGAGTCTGCTCTGCGTCACTGGGACCCTCAGTGGAGACAAGGGGCTTTACCTTTGAATGAAACCAATCTGTTTATTCTCCTCTCCTCTCCTCTCCTCTCCTCTCCTCTCTTTGTGAGTGCAGTGAAGCGGTTTTCAACATATGGAGTTTTGACAATGCTGCATTGTGGAGATGTCCTCATGCTCGCACTGATGACACCGTGTGTGTGTGTGTGTGTGTGTGTGTGTGTGTGTGTGTGTGTGTGTGTGTGTGTGTGTGTGTGTGTGTGTGTGTGTGAGAGATGTCACTGATGACTCCATGTGGTGCAGTGTAATCTTTAAGTGTTTGTGAGGAGGTTAGGCTCTTTGTGTGTCTCTTGGTTATTATCAGTGTTGGGAAATACTAAACTGCATTCAACTACAATAGTAGTGTAACTACATTTTTACATTTTCTGTACAAGTAGCTTGCTGTTCAACTACATTCATATTTGCATAGGGATTCAAGCAGTTAAATTACTACGATGGCATTTTTTGTGACATTTTAGTTTTACTGAAACTAAAAACTATTTTGGACCATATAGTTTGGTTTCTGATTTGATTTGACCATTGCTTCTCTGCTGTAAGCCTCAGCTCTGCTCCCTTCGTCTTCCTCCTCTGTGCTGTGAAGGCCGGTCTGGAGGAGTAGTGCACCACATGTAATTAACCTAGGAGCCTAATGGCTCATTGCCACCGCTCTACTTTGGCTCAGTTCAGTTCGTTACACATGAAAATGGCTGTTTTCGAGTCTCCATTGGCAACACATGTGGCTGGTACGATAAATAACCACTCTGTTCTGTCCTGTGTTTCTCTACCTCACTCTTAGGGTACTGCACTGAAAGTGTCTGGGGGAAATTACCTCACTCTTAGGGTACTACACTGAAAGTGTCTGGGGGAAATTAGCCATTTATTGAGCCAAACAAGGTTTGGCCATAGAGGAGCTTTGCTGTAGTTCAGCTTCTTCCAGAGTGAAGTCATTGGTGGCTTTTACGTAGCCTCCCCAGGACTGGTTATTATTACTCTTCACAGCACTTCCTCATCCTCCTCCTCCTCCTCTCTCTGCAACTGTTTAGAAGTCTAGTCAGTAACACACACACACACACACACACACGCACGGGACGGAGTCCAAACAAATCATCTTCTTATTAGCTAGATCCCTGTTTAGTAAAGCCCTCTCTCTCCCCACCCCTGCTGCTCACCCCCATTACATATGCAGCGCTCCTCTCTCCGCCA
>JAPMUY010003121.1:137500-152500 GCA_026901105.3 Galaxias olidus | reverse complement strand
CTTTACCTTTCCTCCTCTTCCTCCCCCCACCGCTCTCTCTGACTCTCTCTCTCTCTCTCTCTCTCTCTCTCTCTCTCTCTCTCTCTGTGTGCCGTTGTGCGGCTGGTCAAACACTGATATTACACCCAGTAATAACACAGGTCGACCTTTGACCCCAGACTGCATACTGCTCCCCTCCTATGAAGACCAACGTCTGCCCGTTAGGAAGATCATCTCCAGACCACGACAGCTACCAGGGACAGTCAGTCAGTCAGTCAGTCAGTCAGACAGACAGGCATGGAGAGAGAGAGACAGACAGGGGAGAGACAGGCAGACAGAGAGAGACAGACAGACAGACAGGCAGAGAGACAGGCAGAGAGACAGAAAGGCAGACAGACAGACAGACAGACAGACAGACAGACAGACAGACAGGTGAGAGTTTATTCTGCTTAGCAGACAGACAGACAGACAGACAGACAGGCATGGAGAGAGAGAGACAGACAGACAGGGGAGAGACAGGCATGGAGAGAGAGAGACAGACAGACAGACAGACAGACAGACAGACAGACAGGCATGGAGAGAGACAGACATGGAGAGAGACAGACATGGAGAGAGACAGACATGGAGAGAGACAGGCATGGAGAGAGACAGACATGGAGAGAGACGGGCATGGAGAGAGACAGACATGGAGAGAGACGGGCATGGAGAGAGACAGGCATGGAGAGAGACAGACATGGAGAGAGACAGACATGGAGAGAGACAGGCATGGAGAGAGACAGACATGGAGAGAGACAGGCATGGAGAGAGACAGACATGGAGAGAGACAGACAGACAGACAGGCATGGAGAGAGACAGACATGGAGAGAGACAGACAGGGGAGAGACAGACAGAGACAGACAGGGGAGAGACAGACATGGAGAGAGACAGACATGGAGAGAGACAGACATGGAGAGAGACAGACATGGAGAGAGACAGACATGGAGAGAGACAGACATGGAGAGAGACAGACAGGGGAGAGACAGACATGGAGAGAGACAGACATGGAGAGAGACAGACATGGAGAGAGACAGGCATGGAGAGAGACAGACATGGAGAGAGACAGGCATGGAGAGAGACAGACATGGAGAGAGACAGACAGAGAGAGAGACAGACAGACAGACAGACAGACAGACAGACAGACAGACAGACAGACAGACAGACAGACAGACATGGAGAGAGACAGACATGGAGAGAGACAGACATGGAGAGAGACAGACAGACAGACAGACAGACAGACAGACAGACAGGGGAGAGACAGACAGACAGACAGACAGACAGGCATGGAGAGAGACACAGACAGACAGACAGACAGACAGACAGACAGACAGACAGACAGACATGGAGGTAATCAGACAGACAGACAGACAGACAGACATGGAGAGAGACAGAGCAAGAGGAAGAGAGGGACTCTTGAGTTTCAGTATTCTGAGCCTGTAGCAGAGCAGAGCCAAGCAGATGTTGGGTAGTTTTGGGACATTCAGACACACACACACACACACACACTGCAGGCTGGTCCGGGCCGTGGGCCCTGCGTTTGTAGCCGTTGTCCCCCCTCCAGGGCTTAGCGCTGCGTGGACTGGGCTTTGGCCCACAAAGGGCCAGTTATTTCAGCAGCATCAGTATCCAGCATTCTGAGGGGGGAATGTGGCTGAGGCTAGAGCCACCAAGCGCCAGGCGCCTGCAGCCTCTTTGATCAGCCTCGCACGCCCAACATCAGCCTGGCGGAGGGGATTCACACACTGTACCAGGATCATCCTCCGTCTGTGTGTGTGTAGGGGAGAAGTGTGTTAGCTAGAGAGTGTTTCTTTGTGTTAGGTAGAGAGTGTGTCTATCTATGTGTGTGTAGAGTGTGTGTCTCTATCTGTATGTGTGTGTATGGGGAGAGGTGTGTATAGTGTGTGTTAGGTAGTGTGTGTGTGTGTGTAAGGGAGATGAAGAGAGAGAGTGTGTGCGTGTGTGTGTGTTGCGTGTGTGTGTGTGCGTGTGTTAGGTAGTGTGTGTGAGTAAGGGAGATGAAGTGTGTGTGTGTGTGTGTGTGTGTGTGTGTGTGTGTGTGTTAGGTACTGTGTGAGTTAGGTACTGTGTGAGTTGGGTGATGTGTGTGAGTTGAAGGGAGATGAAGAGAGAGAGAGAGAGAGAGAGAGAGAGAGTGTGTGTGTGTGTGTGTTAGGTAGTGTGTGTGTTAGGTAGTGTGAGTTGGAGGGAGATGATTACAGAGCGTGCGTGCTGGTGTTAGGTAGTGTGTGTGTGTGTGTGTGTGTGTGTGTGTGTGTGTGTGTGTGTGTGTGTGTGTGTGTGTGTGTGTGTGTGTGTGTGTGTGTGTGTGTGTGTGTGTGTGTGTGTGTGTGTGTGTGTGTGTGTGTGTGTGTGTGTATGTGTTAGGTAGTGTGCGTGCGTGCTGGTGAGGCCTGCGGGCTGCAGATCAATAGAGGAAGAGGGATTCTGTTGAGAGCCTGTAGCCTTCTGGTTACACACCAGGCATCCCAGGAATGCTGCTTCCTCTCCTCCTCCCCGTTCCCCCTCTCCTACTCTTTCTTTGGGCTCCATCAGTTGCTCCCTGACGTGTGCTGCTGTCTCTGTGGGTTGTTGTGCTGTCTCTGTGGGTTGTTGTGCTGTCTCTGTGGGTTGTTGTGCTGTCTCTGTGGGTTGTTGTTGTGCTGTCTCTGTGGGTTGTTGTGCTGTCTCTGTGGGTTGTTGTGCTGTCTCTGTGGGTTGTTGTGCTGTCTCTGTGTTGTTGTGCTGTCTCTCTGGGTTGTTGTGCTGTCTCTGTGGGTTGTTGTGCTGTCTCTGTGGGTTGTTGTTGTGCTGTCTCTGTGGGTTGTTGTGCTGTCTCTGTGGGTTGTTGTGCTGTCTCTCTGGGTTGTTGTTGTGCTGTCTCTGTGGGTTGTTGTGCTGTCTCTGTGGGTTGTTGTGCTGTCTCTGTGGGTTGTTGTGCTGTCTCTCTGGGTTGTTGTGCTGTCTCTGTGGGTTGTTGTGCTGTCTCTGTGGGTTGTTGTTCTGTCTCTCTGGGTTGTTGTGCTGTCTCTGTGGGTTGTTGTTGTGCTGTCTCTGGGTTGTTGTGCTGTCTCTGTGGGTTGTTGTGCTGTCTCTGTGGGTTGTTGTGCTGTCTCTGTGGGTTGTTGTGCTGTCTCTCTGGGTTGTTGTGCTGTCTCTGGGTTGTTGTGCTGTCTCTCTGGGTTGTTGTGCTGTCTCTCTGGGTTGTTGTGCTGTCTCTGTGGGTTGTTGTTGTGCTGTCTCTGTGGGTTGTTGTGCTGTCTCTGTGGGTTGTTGTGCTGTCTCTGTGGGTTGTTGTTGTGCTGTCTCTGTGGGTTGTTGTTGTGCTGTCTCTGTGGGTTGTTGTGCTGTCTCTGTGGGTTGTTGTGCTGTCTCTGTGGGTTGTTGTGCTGTCTCTGTGGGTTGTTGTGCTGTCTCTGTGGGTTGTTGTGCTGTCTCTGTGGGTTGTTGTGCTGTCTCTGTGGGTTGTTGTTGTGCTGTCTCTGTGGGTTGTTGTGCTGTCTCTGTGGGTTGTTGTGCTGTCTCTGTGGGTTGTTGTTGTGCTGTCTCTGTGGGCTGTTTTCTGGGTCAATGATGGAAGCAGCATCCACACTTTACTACACACTCACTGGTGTTTAACTGTGTTTCTGATCATATGTTATCATAAGAATAATACTGATGATGTGTTGTTGTTGTTGTTGTTTGTGTGCAGGTGAAGAGAAACGTGTCCGACCTGACAAACATCCCAGTGAGACATCAGGACTGGGAGGGATGGCCTGCATCAGCCTCCAACGACTCTGTAAGACACACACACACACACACACACACACACACACACACACCATGCCCGCCTCTGACAACTCTGTAAGGGACACACCATCACACACACACACACACACACATGCATACATACACACACCCTGTCCGTCTCCGACTCTGTAAGGGACACACACACACACACACACGCACACACCATGTCTGTCTCTGACTGTAAGGAACACTCACGCAGTTTTTTTTACAAATTCTAAAGGCTTAGTTGAAATCATTGATTTGTTTTCATTTGTATTGAATCATGTGTGTCCATGAAAGGATTCGCTCTGACTCTGTGACATCATGACATATGTTGTTCTCATATTAAAAGAGGTTTTTAATCTCAATGTGAATTCTCTTGGCTAAATAAAAACCTATTGTGTGACAGACACATACTGTTCTGTTCTATTCAGTAAAGCTAACCCTAACCCAACTACTTTAAAGCTATAGTGAACTCCCAGCACCAAACGGGTTATTTAGCAATATGGCCTGAACCCCAGAGCACATAGAGAGAGAGACTGTAATTAAGATGTCACGGAGTGTTCTGCTCCTCCACTTCTACGTGTGGACATTAAAGATCACATCATTGAGTCTCCGTGACCTGTCCCACCCCACAGGTCATGACCCCCATCCCATTCAGCCCCTATCCGCCCGTCGTCAGGCTGATCCGAAGGGGGACCTTACCCCAAACCTTGGGGAACCCCCGACCTCTGTTGTTACAGCGCCTTATTGACGAGGCATGTGTTCCCATGCTAGTGTTCTGGACTGGTGTGTTCCCATACTGCTGAGGAGCTGTTGTTTACACACACACACACACACACACACAGACACACACACACACAGACACACACACACACACTGCTAGTTATCTGGACTGGGGTGTTCCCATACTGCTGAGGAGCTGTTTACACACACACACACACACACACACAGACACACACACACACAGACACACACACGCACACACACGCACACGCACACGCGCACACGCACACACAGACACACACACAGACACAGACACACACACACAGACACACACAGACACACACACACACACACTGCTAGTTATCTGGACTGGGGTGTTCCCATACTGCTGTAGATCTGTTGTGCGCGCACACACACACACACACACACACACACACACACACACACTGCTAGCGGTTAGGCCTGCGCTAACACCTACAATAAAGAACAAGGCTAGCGGTTAGCCCTGCGCTAACACCTACAATAAAGAACAAGGCTAGCGGTTAGCCCTGTGCTAACACCTACAATACAGAACAAGGCTAGTGTTTAGCCCTGCGCTAAAACCTACAATAAAGAACAAGGCTAACGGTTAGCCTTGCGCTAACACCTGCATTAAAGAACAAGGCTAGCGGTTAGCCCTGCGCTAACACCTGCAATAAAGAACAAGGCTTAAGACTGGGACTGTAGTTATTTGAGTTCCTCTTAGGATTGGGTAGTCTCTGGCAGTTGGGAGTTTGTTTAGTTTTTCGCTTTATATTTTTGACAGATTTAAATTTGGAATGTTTGATAAACTGATAAATCAAATGGTATTGTTTTTTTCTTTGGAGAAGATGAAACAGCCTCGCCTTGGTAAGATCCTAGACAGCGTATTATTCAGAGTCCTATGTGTCTATTTAGTGTGGCGTTGTGGTCACTTAGGCCCAGCCCGTGGTGTGTTTGCTGTGTATTGTATGGAGGGCTGTGTCTGCCTGCCATTGTCCCCCGGGCCCCACGCTGAACCCACAGTAAGCCCACCTGGAAGCGTCTGGATCCAGTGAGGCGGCCTCCTCCAGCGGCTAGCAGGAAGCTCCCGTTCAGAACCGCTCTGAAAGGCCCCATCCGAACAAAAGGACCTTTCTACTCTTCTGTCTCTCTCTTGTTGCAGAATGTTTGCTCTCTGTTCCACCTTCCAGCTGAGAGAGGCTCTGTGTAAAGGCCAGGATGTGGGATATTATATTATGTAGCTATTGTTATTCCTCCTTAGACAAATGGAAAAGGCTACTGCTGACAGAGAAACCACTGCAACAATAATTCCTCTTTCTAACTAGCCCTGTGGCTGTGTACTTCCCGCTCCGGTCTAGCCCTGTGGCAGCATGGCTATGATGTGGTTTCTGTGGCACCATTAACCACTGCTACCATGTGACAGCCTTCACTTTCGCTGATTTACGAGTAGGACTTCCTGGTTCACAGTCAGAGAGGAAGTGGACTGTTTTACCCACAACCCCCTTGGAGATTCATGTACTTCCTGTATTTCTTATTAATGAACGTGTTTATGGAATACTGTTATGGAAATTGTTGCTTCAGAACACGAATTTAACATTTTATTCACTTTACTTTTGTTGTTTTCTGACTTGAATCCATTTATGTGATTGTGGATGTGAGCAGCGTTTCCTTTTTTTTAAATGTATTTTCTCACTCACGCTCCTGTGAGGCTTCCTATCAGTGAACCTGTAGTTTTATTTTTATTGATGTAGAAAATACGACGACGTCAATAGTACCAACAGTACTGTGTTAGACATCTACAGTACTGTGTTAAAGACATCTACAGTACTGTGTTAAAGACATCTACAGTACTGTGTTAGATAAAGACATCTACAGTACTGTGTTAAAGACATCTACAGTACTGTGTTAGATAAAGACATCTACAGTACTGTGTTAGATAAAGACATCTACAGTACTGTGTTAGATAAAGACATCTACAGTACTTTGTTAGATAAAGACATCTACAGTTTTGTTAGATAAAGACATCTACAGTTTTGTTAGATAAAGACATCTACAGTTTTGTTAGATAAAGACATCTACAGTTTTGTTAGATAAAGACATCTACAGTTTTGTTAGATAAAGACATCTACAGTACTGTGTTAAAGACATCTACAGTTTTGTTAGATAAAGACATCTACAGTTTTGTTAGATAAAGACATCTACAGTTTTGTTAGATAAAGACATCTACAGTTTTGTTAGATAAAGACATCTACAGTACTGTGTTAGATAAAGACATCTACAGTACTGTGTTAGATAAAGACATCTACAGTTTTGTTAGATAAAGACATCTACAGTTTTGTTAGATAAAGACATCTACAGTACTGTGTTAGATAAGACATCTACAGTATTGTTAGATAAAGACATCTACAGTACTGTGTTAGATAAAGACATCTACAGTACTGTGTTAGATAAAGACATCTACAGTACTGTGTTAGATAAAGACATCTACAGTACTGTGTTAGATAAAGACATCTACAGTACTGTGTTAGATAAAGACATCTACAGTACTGTGTTAGATAAAGACATCTACAGTACTGTGTTAGATAAAGACATCTACAGTACTGTGTTAGATAAGACATCTACAGTACTGTGTTAGATAAAGACATCTACAGTACTGTGTTAGATAAAGACATCTACAGTACTGTGTTAAAGACATCTACAGGACTGTGTTAGATAAAGACATCTACAGTATGTGTTAGATAAAGACATCTACAGTACAAAGACATACAGGACTGTGTTAGATAAAGACATCTACAGTACTGTGTTAGATAAGACATCTACAGTTGTGTTAGATAAAGACATCAACAGTTTTGTTAGGTAAAGACATCTACAGTTTTGTTAGATAAAGACATCTACAGTACTGTGTTAGATAAAGACATCTACAGTACTGTGTTAGATAAAGACATCTACAGTACTGTGTTAGATAAAGACATCTACAGTACTGTGTTAGATAAGACATCTACAGTACTGTGTTAGATAAAGACATCTACAGTACTGTGTTAAAGACATCTACAGTACTGTGTTAGATAAGACATCTACAGTACTGTGTTAGATAAAGACATCTACAGTACTGTGTTAGATAAAGACATCTACAGTACTGTGTTAGATAAAGACATCTACAGTACTGTGTTAGATAAAGACATCTACAGTTTTGTTAGATAAAGACATCTACAGTTGTGTTAGGTAAAGACATCTACAGTCTCAGCAGGTCGCCCCTGCTCTCTCTGCTGCCTCTTCACACTCTCATTACCTCTCCACACTCTCCTAGCCTTACTCCGCCCACACAGGCAAAAGCCACTTTTCACATGGCAGGGAGCAGGGCTCGGTGCAATTATAGATGAGCTAATTGATTCACTGATTCATTTGTCCCACTGCTTTGGCTGTCTTTGATGAAGCTATTTACAGGCCCAGTGGAGGTGCTTAACACCCAGACCTCTGTCCAGTGTAGAGAGAGAGAGACAGGCCTCTCTCCAGTGTAGAGAGAGAGAGAGAGAGATCTCTACAGTGTGTAATACGACTCAGTATCTGGTATAACCCTCTCCTTACTGTCTAGTAGACCTATCTCTACAGTGTGTAATACGACTCAGTATCTGGTATAACCCTCTCCTTACTGTCTAGTAGACCTATCTCTACAGTGTGTAATACGACTCAGTATCTGGTAGAACCCTCTCCTTACTGTCTAGTAGACCTATCTCTACAGTGTGTAATGCGACTCAGTATCTGGTAGAACCCTCTCCTTACTGTCTAGTGGGGAGGGCTTTGCCACCCACTGGGTCAGTAGGACTAGGAGCAGGGACAACATCACTCAGGTTTAGGCCTGGGCTCCCTTATAGGCTGGAGGTCATAGGTCACTTATTGCCCTGTGGTTTGAGGGTTTCAGCTGGAGATATTAACAGCAGTCTACAGTCTGAGCATGGAAAGACTGTTGTTGTTAGTAAGAGGGTCAAGGACTTCTTCTGTGGTGTGAGCTGTAGAGGGTTGGTCTTCTTCCGTCTGCCCTGCATAGATGAGCCTCACTCTGTCTTTCTCCGTCCTTTCTTCCCTCCCTCCCGCTCATCCTCCTCAGTAATTGCTGACATTTATCCAGTGTAGCTTGGTGTTTGCTAATGTATTACTGCAGCCTCTCTCAGGGGGAGCGCTGAGCTCTGTACGGCCCCTCCTAGCGCCCCTCCCTGGCTTTAATGGAAGCCTCTACCTGCAGAGACTTATGTGATGCCTGCTGGTTGCCGTGGAGACGGGGCTCAACGCTAAGCTCCGACAGAAAGCCTCCTGTGTGATTGCTGCCTCTGGCTGACATTCAAACCATGGAGTCAGCCTCCTCTGTCTGTCTGTCACACTACCACTCTAATCTGCCAATCTGTCTGTCATACTACTGCTCTAATCTGTCAGTCTGTCTATCACTCTACCACTCTAATCTGTCAGTCTGTCTGTCACTCTACCACTCTAATCTGTCAGTCTGTCTGCCACTCTACCACTCTAATCTGTCAGTCTGTCTGTCACACTACCACTAATCTGTCAGTCTGTCTATCACTCTACCACTCTAATCTGTCAGTCTGTCTGTCACACTACCGCTCTAATTTGTCAGTCTGTCTGTCACACTACCACTAATCTGTCAGTCACACTACCGCTCTAATCTGTCAGTCTGTCTATCACACTACCACTAATCTGTCAGTCTGTCTATCACTCTACCACTCTAATCTGTCAGTCTGTCTGCCACTCTACCACTCTAATCTGTCAGTCTGTCTGTCACACTACCACTAATCTGTCAGTCTGTCTATCACACTACCGCTCTAATCTGTCAGTCACACTACCGCTCTAATCTGTCAGTCTGTCACAATACCGCTCTAATCTGTCGTTCTGTCTGTCACTCTACCACTCTAATCTGTCAGTCTGTCTATCACTCTACCACTCTAATCTGTCAATCTGTCTGTCACAATACCGCTCTAATCTGTCAGTCTGTCTGTCACTCTACCACTCTAATCTGTCAGTCTGTCTATCACTCTACCACTCTAATCTGTCAATCTGTCTGTCACAATACCGCTCTAATCTGTCAGTCTGTCTGTCACAATACCACTCTAATCTGTCAGTCTGTCTGTCACACTACCACTCTAATCTGTCAGTCTGTCTATCACTCTACCACTCTAATCTGTCAATCTGTCTGTCACAATACCGCTCTAATCTGTCAGTCTGTCTGTCACTCTACCACTCTAATCTGTCAGTCTGTCTGTCACACTACCACTCTAATCTGTCAGTCTGTCTATCACACTACCACTCTAATCTGTCAGTCTGTCTGCCACACTACCACTCTAATCTGTCAATCTGTCTGTCACACTACCACTCTAATCTGTCAGTCTGTCTGTCACACTACCACTCTAATCTGTCAGTCTGTCTGTCACTCTACCACTCTAATCTGTCAGTCTGTCTGTCACTCTACCACTCTAATCTGTCAGTCTGTCTGTCACTCTACCACTCTAATCTGTCAGTCACTCTACCACTCTAATCTCTCAGTCTGTCTGTCACACTACCACTCTAATCTGTCAGTCTGTCTATCACTCTACCACTCTAATCTGTCAGTCTGTCTGTCATACTATCATTCTAGCAGCATCTACAACACCCAAAGACTTCTGTTATCATGAAAGATGGCCAAACCAGAAATATCCTATAAAGATTGTCATTTCATTTATTTTTTAACTTTTGGTTTATATAAATTATAACAAAATTTTTATTTTATTTAGTTCATGTTTGTTTATTTAAAAGAAACCCTATCCTACAACGGAATTAGGTTTTGTTTTTAGATAATTTTTAAATGGCTTTAAGCAAAGGTTGTGTTCTCTAGCCTAGCTCTACTGTGGAAATCTTTCTTTAGAGCATCTGTAGGTAGTTTCTTATAAGAGGTGGGCTTGGCTGCCTCTACAGTTTGCTTGCTGTAATTATTTTCACTAACCTTCGTAATGACGACATGTAGAATGCTCGTGGTCACTGCATGTTGCTAGCACGATCGACTATACCCCAAGCATGGGCATCTCTTCCTGATTCAGTGACGCACTTCCTTGTGAGGTAAAGCAAATCACAGTTTCGCGGGAAATCACTTTTTATGTTGAATAGTGAGACTTCAAGAGGACTGATCTGAACGGCGATTTTTTTAATTCTACCATAGACATTACAATGTGTAAACTGTAGAAAGGTATTGATAATACGTTAATACAAAATTGCTTTTAAAATGCCGATATTATCAAAGTGAAATTAGTAGAGCAGTACTGTCGTATTGTGTAGTACTACTCTGGGGGCGTGTGTTGTGTAGTTCTAGTCTGGGGGTGTGTGTGTGTGTGTGGGTGTGGTTCTACTACTGGGAGTGTGTGTATTGTGTAGTACTACTACTGGGAGTGTGTGTATTGTGTAGTACTACCGTGAGATGAGGAGGAATGCCTCTCCCTCATTAGCTAGCTCTTCTTCTGTTCCCCATTGAGGAGAAAACACACACACACACACACTAGAAAACTCCCCCGCTGTTGTGGATCCAACTCATCCAGCAGCTCAATAGGCTTGTGTGTGTGTGTGTGTGTGTGTGTGTGTGTGTGTGTGTGTGTGTGTGTGTGTGTGTGTGTGTGTGTGTGTGTGTGTGTGTGTGTGAAAAGCCAACAGGTGTTTGGGGGCCAGCCTGTTCCCTTTCTTCTCTTTATCCTCTTTCTCAAGTTTTTCTTTTCCTGTTTACTCTCTTTATTTCTTTCTTTCTCTCTCTCTCTCTCTGCTCCTCTCTCGTCTCTCCCTGGGCCCTCTGTTGATAAGGTGACGTTAGGGTAGTGAGTGCAGCTGGCCTCTGTCATTAGCTCATATCCCCAGCCCTCCTGCAGTACCACAGACACCAGCACTGAGAGAGAGAGAGAGAGAGAGCGAGAGAGAGAGAGGTTCAGCCCCCAGAATGCTTTGCAGCTTCAATGCAAGTGTTAATTAAAATAATCCAAAAAAGAGCTGCTTATCTTGTCAGTGGAGAAGGGGGACTGTTTAGTCCTGATTTTCTCTCCTGCCCTCCCTCTACTCCCACCTCTCTCTCTCTCCCTCCCTCTACCCCCACCTCTCTCTCTCTCCCTCCCTCTACCCCCACTCTCTCTCTCTCCCTCCCTCTACCCCCACCTCTCTCTCTCTCCCTCCCTCTACCCCCACCTCTCTCTCTCTCCCTCCCTCTACCCCCACCTCTCTCTCTCTCCCTCCCTCTACCCCCACCTCTCTCTCTCCCTCCCTCTACCCCCTCTCTTTCTCTCCCTCCCTCTACCCCCACCTCTCTCTCTCTCCCTCCCTCTACCCCCACCTCTCTCTCTCTCTATCTCTCTACCCCCACCTCTCTCTCTCTCTCCCTCCTTCTACCCCCACCTCTCTCTCTCTCCCTCCCTCTACCCCCACCTCTCTCTCTCTCCCTCCCTCTACCCCCACCTCTCTCTCTCCCTCCCTCTACCCCCACCTCTCTCTCTCTCTCCTCCCTCTACCCCCACCTCTCTCTCTCTCCTCCCTCTACCCCCACCTCTCTCTCCTGCCCTCCCTCTACCCCCACCTCTCTCTCTCCCTCCCTCTCTACCCCCACCTCTCTCTCTCTCTCTCCCTCTACCCCCCTGCTCTCTCACTACCTCTCTCTCTCTCCCTCTACCCCCACCTCTCTCTCTCTCCCTCCCTCTACCCCCACCTCTCTCTCTCTCTCCCTCCCTCTACCCCCACCTCTCTCTCTCCCCTCCCTCTACTCCCACCTCTCTCTTTCTCCCCCTCTTCCTCTCTCTCCCTCTTCCTCGCTCTTTCTCTCTCTCCCTCTTCCCTCTTCTCTCTCTCCCCTCTTCCTCGCTCTCCCTCCCTCTCTCTCTCTCTCTCTCTCTCTCTCTCTCTCTCTCTCTCTCTCTCTCTCTCTCTCTCTCTCACTGGTACCCCACCCTGCCTCTCACTGGTACCCCACTCTCCCTCTCACTGGTACCCCACCCTGCCTCTCACTGGTACCCCACTCTGCCTCTCACTGGTACCCCACTCTGCCTCTCACTGGTACCCCACTCTCCCTCTCACTGGTACCCCACTCTCCCTCTCACTGGTACCCCACTCTGCCTCTCACTGGTACCCCACTCTCTCTCTCTCACTGGTACCCCACTCTCCCTCTCACTGGTACCCCACCCTGCCTCTCACTGGTACCCCACTCTCCCTCTCACTGGTACCCCACCCTGCCTTAGGCGCTCCCCCTTTCACTGTTCCCTGGAGAACGTCAGCCTTGTTGCAGTTCTAAACATAATGTATTTAGCTGGATATGGTCAGCCATGTTGTAGTTTTAAACATAATGTATTTAGCTGGATATGGTCAGCCATGTTGTAGTTCTAAACATAATGTATTTAGCTGGATATGGTCAGCCATGTTGTAGTTCTAAACATAATGTATTTAGCTGGATATGGTCAGCCATGTTGTAGGTTGTAGTTCTAAACATAATGTATTTAGCTGGATATGGTCAGCCATGTTGTAGTTCTAAACATAATGTATTTAGCTGGATATGGTCAGCCATGTTGTAGTTCTAAACATAATGTATTTAGCTGGATATGGTCAGCCATGTTGTAGGTTGTAGTTCTAAACATAATGTATTTAGCTGGATATGGTCAGCCATGTTGTAGGTTGTAGTTCTAAACATAATGTATTTAGCTGGATATGGTCAGCCATGTTGTAGGTTGTAGTTCTAAACATAATGTATTTAGCTGGATATGGTCAGCCATGTTGTAGTTCTAATTTATGTAAGTGTTCTTCTTGTGTGTTCCATAAGGTCCTCATCTATCCTGGTGACCTCTACACCTTAGTTCATAGTCAAGTTCACTCTGATGATTACTACAGAAACCCTATCTGCCGTGTGTGTGTGTGTGTGTGTGTGTGTGTGTGTGTGTGTGTGTGTGTGTGTGGCCCTCGTTAGGAGTTGGCCATTCAGACAGCACTTAGTGAGACTGGAGGAGAGGATCCACTTTGGCCTCTGGGGGACGGGACAGCTTTTCTCTCTTTCTTTCTTCCTCCTCTCCTCTCCTGCTCTCTGTCTCTTTTAGAGTCAACAGACACTGCATGTAATGGCGTCCTAAAGAGACCAGTTGGAGAATACCTCTCTCTCTCTCTCTCTCTCTCTCTCTCTCTCTCTCTCTCTCTCTCTCTCCCTCTCCTCTCTCTCACTTTACCCCCTCTCTCTCAATCTATCAAACTATTCCCTTTTTTCTCTCTGTGTGTGTTTTATTTCTGTTTATTTCTGTATTTAGTCTAAACAATGACTTTATTATTGTATTGCTCATATTTCCCTCTCTATCTCTGCAGTATCTCCCTCCTCTCTTCTTCATTGGTGTTGTTATCGGTCGTATCTGTCCCCGCTCTAAGTCTGAGTCTCTCTCCCAGAACACAGAGCTCTGTAGCGGTCCCTCTGCTTGGGTGAAACACAATGGCGGCTCTCTGGGTTTGTGTGAATGCTGTGTGATGGCTCGTTAGAGCAACATTGTTACCATGGGTGGCTGTCCACGGTCATGGAAAGCTCTCCTTTATAGCAGAGCCTTCATCAGGGTGGGGGTTCCCCTGGGTTTCAGGGGGAGAGGAGGGTGTTGGTCGTGCTTTGTTGCCTTATTAGGAGCAAGCCTACATTTACCCAAACCCTTTGAATATGAAATGTGCTATACAAATAATATATGTATGAATCAAATACAATGGCAGACAACTACTCCTCATGGGATGACGGAACAAAGTTGTTTCTAAACCCCTGGTTTCTGCTGCTAAGACTTTTCTAAACCCCTGGTTTCTGCTGCTAAGACTTTTGTAAACCCCTGTTTTCTGCTGCTAAGACTTTTCTAAACCCTTGGTTTCTGCTGCTAAGACTTTTGTAAACCACTGGTTTCTGCTGCTAAGACTTTTGTAAATCATTGGTTTCTGCTGCTAAGACTTTTGTAAATCATTGGTTTCTGCTGCTAAGACTTTTGTAAATCATTGGTTTCTGCTGCTAAGACTTTTCTAAACCCCTGGTTTCTGCTGCTAAGACTTTCCAAACCCCTGGTTTCTGCTGCTAAGACTTCTGTAAATCATTGGTTTCTGCTGGTAAGACTTTTGTAAATCATTGGTTTCTTCTGGTAAGACTTTTGTAAATCATTGGTTTCTTCTGGTAAGACTTTTGTAAATCATTGGTTTCTTCTGGTAAGACTTGTAAATCATTGGTTTCTTCTGGTAAGACTTTTGTAAACCACTGGTTTCTGCTGGTAAGACTTTTGTAAACCACTGGTTTCCGCAGGTAAGACTTTTGTAAACCACTGGTTTCCACAGGTAAGACTTTTGTAAACCACTGGTTTCTGCTGGTTGGGCTTTTGTAAGTCTGTGGTCAGGTTGCAACATTTTTATTTCTTCTGTGCATGATGATGTCATACCTCGCAGCAACTAGACAAGACCTGCAACCACACGAGTAGA
>JAPMUY010003121.1:110000-127500 GCA_026901105.3 Galaxias olidus | reverse complement strand
CTCTCCATACCCTCTCCCTCTCTCTCTCTCTTTCTCCCCACTTTTTCTATTCTCCCTCTCCCCTTCCCTCTCTTCTATATCTCTGCTCCCCCTCTCTTTCCTCTCTCTATCCCCCTCCCTCCCCCCTGTGTCTCCAGAGGAAGTTGCTAGCCATCTACCTCCACAGCGATGAGAGTGTCCTCAGCAACGTCTTCTGCTCTCAGATGTTGTGTGCTGACTCCATCGTGTCCTACCTGAGTCAGAACTTCATCACCTGGGCCTGGGACGTCACCAAAGAGGCCAACAAAGCCAGGTAACCGGGTCAGAACCAGCACTGAGTGTCTTAGTATCAGATCTATCCTACTATACGTACCAGGTAACCGGGTCAGAACCAGCACTGAGTGTCTCAGTATCAGATCTATCCTACTATACGTACCAGGTAACCGGGTCAGAACCAGCACTGAGTGTCTCAGTATCTGATCTATCCTACTATACGTACCAGGTAACCGGGTCAGAACCAGCACTGAGTGTCTTAGTATCAGATCTATCCTACTGCAGGTACCAGGTAACCGGGTCAGAGCCAGCACTGATTTCCCGCAGGGCCAGGGGCTGTACTCTCTATGTTGATCAAATGAATACATGTGTTGGCTGTACTTATTATTAGGCAGTAGTAGCAGATACAAGAGCAGGCACTAGATGTTGTCTTAGTATCAGTAAACCTACTGCAGTCTACAGGTACTAGATGTTGTCTTAGTATCAGTAAACCTACTGCAGTCTACAGGCACTAGATGTTGTCTTAGTATCAGTAAACCTACTGCAGTCTACAGGTACTAGATGTTGTCTTAGTATCAGTAAACCTACTGCAGTCTACAGGTACTAGATGTTGTCTTAGTATCAGTAAACCTACTGCAGCCTTCAGGTACTAGATGTTGTCTTGTTGACCTTCAGAGGTGAGGACTGCAGCTTCTGTGAATCCTTTATGGAGATCCTCCTGTCCCCCTGTCCCTAACCCTTATGGAGAGCTCTGCTCCCTCTGGCTGTCTGGATCACATGTCTCTTAGTCAGAACAGCCCAGCCTCCTGTCCCCCTGTCCCCCTGTCCCTAACCCTTAAGGAGGGCTCTGTTAGTCTCTTAGTCTGAACAGCTCACCCCCCCTGCCCCCTGTCCCCCTGTCCCTAACCCTTAAGGAGGGCTCTGTTAGTCTCCACCCCCCTGATATCACCACGGGGGGTGGGAGGGGACAGTAAAGAGCCTAAGTCAGCCCTTTCCGGTTTTCCTCCATGGGACCTTAGTCCGGAAAAAATATGTATGTAAGTCAACGACGAGAGACAACTTATCTTTTGATCTAGAATTAATTGTGCCATGAAGTACACATATGATGTTTGACAATTTAAAAGATAGTTTTGCATGTCAAGTAGGTCGCAGTTTGTTGTAAAACCTTTGAAGTATAAGACTGTCAAAATACGTAATGAGAAAGACTGCAAACCCAACAGTCGCATTAGGGTTAATGTTAGCTAGCTGACGTGACTCGTTTTACACTCACCGAAACCTTGTAGAGCAGGTCCCGTATGCTAGCTCTTACTCAACCCACTACCTCTCCTTTTGCATAGCTGCCACTCTTATCATGGGCAACTTGTAATGATTTTCACGTCTTTTTATACTTTCCCCCTCGTTCTAGGAGAAAGACCTCAAATGTGCCAAAGTGACTAGTGACGTACACTGTGCGAGAGGAGAGATGTAGTTCATTAAGAAGGCTAACACAAAACTCAACATTACTTTCATGTTTTACGACAAACTGAGAAATTCTTGAGGTGCAAAACTATCTTTTAAATTGTCAAACATCATATGTGCACTTCATGGCACAATTTATTGGAGATCAAAGATAAGTTGTCTTGCTGTTGACTTCCATACATATTTGATCTAAACTAAGGTCCCATGACGGTGAACCGTAAGGGGCAGACTTAGGCTCTCTACTGACCTGATGTTTCCCAAACCAGGCCCCATAGGTCGACCTCTTCTAAGCTAGCCCTGCTGAGGGTCAGAGGTCAGAGGGAGACCAGGGCTCCTGTGGAGAGGAAACCTCTCTCTCCTTCTCTTCATCCACCTCCTGCTCCTCTTCCTCCTGCTCTATCTCTGGCTCTTCCAGACTCCTCGCCTTCCCTCCTATCTCTATCTCCTCCTCCCTCTCCTCCTCCTCCTCACCACCCCCTTTTCCACACCTTCTCTCCTCCAGAGTTAAGCCCCACCCCCTGCTAGGAGCCTCTCACACTCTGACCTCAGCACTCTATTATTTCCTTTGAACATGTTCTCTCCTTCCCTTCTTTTCTTGTCACGCTCCCCTCTCTCCCCTCTCCTTTGTCACGCTCCCTCTCTCCCCTCTCCTTTGTCACGCTCCCTCTCTCCTCTCGTCTCTCTTGCTTTCTGCCCCAGCTGAGTCTTATTATACACGTTAAAAGGCAGGCAACATCTGGGGCTTTTCAGAACACACAGCTACTCACAGCTTCTCTGCCACCGCATGGACACACACACACACACACACACACACACACACAGACTTTTCACATTCTCACGCTCCCTGGTTGATCCTGAGTGACTGGTGATGGGCGTCAGTCACAGAGGCTATTAAGAAGGTAACTCCTAGGGCCCTGCTTGTGTGTGAGTGCAGGTGCATGTTTTCAGTTGTGCGGGTGTGTTTGCAGGTGTGTGTGTGTGTGTGTGTGTGTGTGTGTTTAATGAGGCGGCTGATGTTGGAATGAGACTGTGGAGCGTCCGCAGTATTCTCACAGTCCTCCCAGTTAAATGATTAATTATGCATCAAAGCAGACTCTCTGCATGCCAGAGTAATTGTCACTCATGGGAAATTTAGAGAGCACTCTCTTTAGGCATGGCTAATGTTTGATTGATTCAGCCATAGATAAATACTTGATCAAACTCTCGAGTCATTTTGATACCTTAGTTGGGATCATTTCTGCTACTTTAGATTCAGTCATGTTGGATTTAGTAGTTTGTACATACAGTAACGTTCATAAAGCTAGAATATAGTCTAATATCAGTGTAACCTTTTTAACAGCACTACTCTAATAAACCATCCCAGAGGTTAGGGGGCTGGTCACCTGTCAGGTCCGGTTCTGTTGAATGAATTTGTACTTAGGTACCAAGTCAGGTTCTGTTGAATTCATTTGTACTGAGGTACCGGGTCAGGTTTTGTAGAATTCATTTGTACTGAGGTACCAGGACAGGTTCTGTTGAATTAATTTGTACTGAGGTACTGGGTCAGGTTCTGTTGAATTAATTTGTACTGAGGTACCGGGTCAGGTTTTGTAGAATTCATTTGTACTGGGGTACTAGGACAGGTTCTGTTGAATTCATTTGTACTGAGGTACCAGGTCGGGTTCTGTTCTGAGTCAGAGGGAGTGGTTCTGTATTGTCAGCAGAAACGAGCCAGCTTGAGGAGTAGCTAATGTGTCAGGTAAAGTAACTGTTAAGGTGTTTCTACCTGGGCCTCTATGAGGTGTGTAGGCTGAACACAATAGACTAAAGTCAGGATCTCTCTCTCTCTCTCTCTCTCTCTCTCTCTCTCTCTCTCTCTCTCTCTCTCTCTCTCTCTCTCTCTCTCTCTCTCTCTCTCTCTCTCTCTCTCTCTCTCTGCACCATCAGCAGATTAGTCACATATCAGTGGGCTGCAGCGTAGAGTCGGGTGGAATAGAACAAGCACAGAAAGTTGTTGGAACATGGTGCTGATGGTTCAACTAGCCAAAGCTCCTGACCGAGGCTGCTGAAATGACAAGGATCTCTCTCGCTCTGGCCCTATCTAGTGGAGCTAGCTCTACGTTCCACATGCCTCTTCAGGATTGGCTAGCTCCGGTGTTATTTCCTTCCATTGAACTGACGGAGTCTCTTTCTTCTCCTCCACTCTTCAGCAGCATAAACCTTTTTGACAGGCCAGTTTAACACAGGCACTTCCCAGTTTCTAAAACATGTCTGTGTTTGCCCAGAGATGGAAAGTGTGTGTGTTTGTGTTGAGCGAGTGCAGCATAGCATCCGGTGCTGCTGGTACTGGGAGGACATATACTTCCAGATGACTAGCTAGATGACTCCCTGCAGTGTTACTGTATGGGCCAGCTGTCTGCTGGAGGCACCAACCTGTCAATCACATCAGCCAGCCAACCACAAGCTCTACAAAACCTGTCATTCTAATGATTCAACCAACCAGGAGCGGATACATTCCCGTGCTACGGAACGTTAACTGTTTGCTAAGGAAATGGAATGTGTCAGTTCCAATGATACAGCCGACTGGAGGCTGGTGTTCCAGGTGTTTGGCCTGCAGTTTAACACCTAGAGCTAGAACAGCAAGCAGTGCCTTGCAGTGGTGTCAAACACACACACACACACACACACACACGCACACACACGATGTGTGAATTTACAGCATGCGGCTCTGTGTATGTGTATCTTGTCTCATAGGTGAACCTGTAGGTTGATGTTTAAGGGTCAGGTAGAAACTGGTTTCATTGTTAGTCTGTAGATTCTCACTCTTCAGGAAGTTGTGTTGTAGGACAGTGTTTATTGTTATTACATTGGGGCTTTTCAAGTGACAATGTGTTATTGTTTCTCAAAAAGCTTTTTTATTTTTTCTCCCTTGGTGACCTGACTACTTAACGTTTGTTAAGGTAGGAACCAAAAGAAGGTTGGGTTTTGTTTGATGGGGGAATTAAGATAGAGTTACGCTTCCATTGTGTCCCAGTGTTTGATGCCAGGTCAGCTGTGTTGTTAGGTAGGGCCTGGGGGTCGGCTTTAGAGCCCGCCCGGAGACCACCTTTCAATTAGCACCCACCTCTTTTAAAAGGACAGGTCAACCAACCAGGGTTCAAAGTATACCTGACTGTTTCCTACTTTTTTGTTTAATCAGTGACATGCGTATAATTTTTAGCACATGTAATTTATTACTGATTGTTGATAATAATATTTTACTTTTGTATATTTGTATCTCACTTTGTATAAACGTGCTTTGGGTAGGGTCCATTATGTATGTATGTTCTCCATTTCTCCAGGAGGGCCTATAGAGAGGGATGTGGTTCTGGCCCTATAGAGAGGGATGTGGTTCTGGCCCTATAGAGAGGGATATGTTTCTGGCCCTATAGAGAGAGATGTGGTTCTGGCCCCATAGAGAGGGATGTGGTTCTGGCCCCATAGAGAGGGATGTGGTTCTGGCTCTATAGAGAGGGATGTGGTTCTGGCCCTATAGAGAGGGATATGGTTCTGGCCCTATAGAGAGGGATGTGGTTCTGGCCCCATAGAGAGGGATGTGGTTCTGGCCCCATAGAGAGGAAAGTGGTTCTAATTGTCCAGCCCTGAGCTTATCACGCCTAGGTCCAATTTCACTCTTTGAAAAGTCTCCAACTAACTTGCTCAACTTTCAATTCATGTTTAATGAGGAAACACCCCCCCCCCCCCCCCCTCCATCCATCCCCCTTTCCCTACCTCTCTCCTCTGACCCTCCATCCCCCCATCCCTCCCATTACTTCTCCATCTTACCTGCCAGTTATTAAATGGGGATCTTATTAAAAGCCGAGCGAAGAAGCTAATCTATATTTGCATTCAGTCTATAGCAATTCATTAATATTATGACATTTACCGGGAGCTCGATAGAGGCCAGCCCTGCCTGCTACCCTTTTCCTAGCGCCCAAATGTTAATTTAAAAAGTTCTATCTTTGTAATGGAATAAGAGATCCTCCCCCTGCCATATCATCTCAGTGGCTCTGGTCACAAATACTAATTCCTGTTTAGACAGGGGGCCGTCAGTCTGCTGCCAGAAAGAGCAGAATTGGTTTTAAAGTCCTTAATGCCTGCACAGTAGTGTGTGTTTTAAACCTTTCCCTGTTGAAAGGACTGCATGTTAAATACAGGGCTATTCTGTAAGCAGCCCTGCGCCGCTTTAGTGTTCCGAATCAACCACATCGTTGTGTTGAATTCAAACGTTTCTATCTCCAAGTGGCAAGGAAACGTTTGATACTTTGAAGGCTTTATTTTGTATCATTATAAAGACTTTAAATTGAATAGGCTGTAGAGTTTATTTTGTGGTAATAGTGAAAATAGGATTACGATGATATAAAATGAATGGGGCTAATCTGACAGTAATAATGATGTTAATGTGATTAGAACACAGGCTGGACGTATAAAGTAAATTGTAAAGTATACGAAGTGGATAATGATGACGATAATGTAATTTTAACATTTTTAATGAAGTATTACACCAGATAGATGATAATGCAATTATACCATTTTAATAATGTGTTTTACTTGAGAGATGATAATATGAATTTTACGTTTTATAATGTATTATAAGACGATGAGAATAATGTTTTAATAGTATGTATGATAAAACAACGATAATGTGGTTATTATAAGAGGACGGTAATGTGATTATTATAAAATGATGATAATGTGATAATGTTGATAATTCGTATCCCGTGAAGGCTGCTTTATGTTATGATGCTAATGTGGTTTAATAATGCTTTTGATAATGTGTTTGTTTGACTCCAGACTACTGGCGTCGTGGACCAGACACTTTGGCAGCGTGGTGGCCCAGACCATCCGCACCTACAAGACAGACCAGTTCCCTCTGCTCATCACTGTGATGGGGAAGCGCACGTCCAACGAGGTCCTGAACGTTATTCAGGGTAAACACTGTTTTCCTGTCCAAGGCTCAGCCCAGGGTCAACCTGTTTGCCATGCAGCTGTTTGTTTGTGTGTTTATTGTGTGTCATGTCGCCTAGGCAACACCACGGTGGACGAGCTGATGATGAGACTAATGGGCGCCATGGAGATTTTCACTGCTCAGCAACAGGAGGACATTAAGGATGAGGTGTGCTTTGATGTGATGACTGTGTGGTTCCCTGTTAGCTGGGCGTAGTGACCAGTCTGAGGGATGAGACTCTGCCCCCCCCCCCCCCGTCTGACTGTGGACATGCGCTCTGCCACTGTCACCATCTCTGCTGAGGACACAAACACACATCCTCTGCTCTTCTTTAGTTAGAGTTTAGACAGAATCCTCTCCTCTCATCTCTCTCCTCTCTCTCCTCTCCTCTTTACTCTCTCTTTCTCCATCCTGGAACATGTCTGTTTTCAGACTCACTAATCCAATAAAGACACAGAATCAGAGAGAGTGAGAGAAGCAAACACCGCTTTAGAGACGAAGAGAGAAGAAAGCCGGAGAACAACAGAGCAGTCTTCAATAGGAATCTAGAACAATAGGAATCTAGAACAATGGGAATCTAGAACAATGGGAATCTAGAACAATGGGAATCTAGAACAATAGGAATCTAGAACAATGGGAATCTAGAACAATAGGAATCTAGAACAATCTAGAACAATGTGAATCTAGAACAATGGGAATCTAGAACAATGGGAATCTAGAACAATGTGAATCTAGAACAATGTGAATCTAGAACAATGGGAATCTAGAACAATGGGAATCTAGAACAATGGGAATCTAGAACAATGGGAGAAACTTTCACCCCTGACCTCCATGAAAACACACTCCACTTCTGACTGAGAGCACACCCCCCTCTCTCTCTCCCCCCCTCCATCCCACCCTCCTACGATCTCTCTCTCTCTCTCTCTCTCTCTCTCTCTCTCTCTCTCTCTCTCTCTCGCTCTCTCTCTCTCTGAGTTTCACCTGGCCTCTGAAAGCACTCTCTCGTTCTCTCTCTCGTTCTCTCTCTCTGTCTGTTTCCACTCCTTATCAGACAATGACTGGAGCACAATGTTTCTTTTTAAAGCGTTTTGACTCCACATTGCAGCAGAGAAACAGTGCTGTTGGCTGGTTTTGTCCTGTGTGTGTGACGGGGAGGTCAGCTGGCTGCCAGCGTTCATTGTGTGAGGGTTGTTAGGCAGCTCTGGACTGTTAGTGGTCCGCCATTGCTTTGGAGAGGGGCAGAGCGCTGAGAGGCACAGTCTGTGGAGAAGCATGAAGACCAGAGGCCAGCTCAAGGTAGTCCCTCCACACACACACACACACACACTGCCTGTTAGACCAGAGGCCAGCTCAAGGTAGTCCCTCCACACACACACACACACTGCCTGTGAGACCAGAGGCCAGTTTAAGGTAGTCCCTCCACACACACACACACACACACACACACACACACACACACTGCCTGTTAGACCAGAGGCCAGCTCAAGGTAGTCCCTCCACACACACACACACACACACACACACACACACACACACACACACACACTGCCTGTTAGACCAGAGGCCAGTTTAAGGTAGTCCCTCCACACACACACACACACACACACACACACACACACACACACACACACACACACACACACACTGCCTGTTAGACCAGAGGCCAGTTTAAGGTAGTCCCTCCACACACACACACACACACACACACACTGCCTTTTAGACCAGAGGCCAGCTTAAGGTAGTCTCTCCACACACACACACACACACACACACACACACACACACACTGCCCCCCCCCCCCCACACACACACACTGCCCCCCCCCCCTCCACACACACACACACACACACACACACACACACACACACACACACACACACACACACACACACACTGCCACACATGCTCACACACTCTCACACACGCACACACAAACACTCACATACACACACACACACACACACACACACTGCCACACACACACACACACACACACACACACACACACACACACACACACTGCCCACTCCCTGGCGCTTAAGTTAGTCCCTCCACACACACACACACACACACTCACACACACACCCACACACACTGCTTTTTAGACCAGAGGCCAGCTTAAGGTAGTCTCTACACACACACACACACACACACACACACACACACTGCCTGTTAGACCAGAGGCCGTCTTAAGGTAGTCTCTCCTCCACACACACACACACACACACACACACTGCCTGTGTGCCTGAGAACGGGTGGTGACTATTTAGCATCAGTTTATGCCCAGTGTCAGAGACAGACAGCAATAGGTAACTGTCAAATAAATTCACCGATTTAGATCTAGTTTAGATCTTAAGGTAGTCTCTCCTCTACACACACACACACACACACACAGACATAAATGTATTTACAAAAGTTTGTCATGCATAATATATTTATGTTCCCAGGGTTTTATTTGCTGTCTAGCCTGTTGAGTTGCTACCTCCTGTACTAGCTACAATATGTCACTTCACATTACCAGAGGAATCAGTCAGCCAGCCAGCCAGCCAGCCAGCCAGCCAGCCAGCCAGCCAGCCAGCCAGTCAGCCTCACAGTGGAGACAAAACATTAGGAGCAACAAGAAGCCATCTGAAGTATTCCGACTATGTTCACATGTCACCCAGCAGTACTTACTGTAGCAAGGCTGGTGTTGAACAGGACTGACAGCTCTGCCCTGACACAGGGAGCTGCTATGAGACTGTATTTATAGACTGACAGAGGGTTTGGGAGCTGCTATGAGACTGTATTTATAGACTGACAGAGGGTTTGGGAGCTGCTATGAGACTGTATTTATAGACTGACAGAGGGTTTGGGAGCTGCTATGAGACTGTATTTATAGACTGACAGAGGGTTTGGGAGCTGCTATGAGACTGTATTTATAGACTGACAGAGGGTTTGGGAGCTGCTATGAGACTGTATTTATAGACTGACAGAGGGTTTGGGAGCTGCTATGAGACTGTATTTATAGACTGACAGAGGGTTTGGGAGCTGCTATGAGACTGTATTTATAGACTGACAGAGGGTTTGGGAGCTGCTATAGACTGTATTTATAGACAGAGGGTTTGGGAGCTGCTATGAGACTGTGTTTGGGAGCTGCTTATATTTATAGACTGACAGAGGGTTTGGGAGCTGCTATGAGACTGTATTTATAGACTGACAGAGGGTTTGGGAGGCTATGAGACTGTATTTATAGACTGACAGAGGGTTTGGGAGCTGCTATGAGACTGTATTTATAGACTGACAGAGGGTTTGGGAGCTGCTATGAGACTGTATTTATAGACTGACAGAGGGTTTGGGAGCTGCTGTATTTATAGACTGACAGAGGGTTTGAGACTGTATTTATAGACTGACAGAGGGTTTGGGAGCTGCTATGAGACTGTATTTATAGACTGACAGAGGGTTTGGGAGCTGCTATGAGACTGTATTTATAGACTTTTGGGATAGACTGACAGAGGGTTTGGGAGCTGCTATGAGACTGTATTTATAGACTGACAGAGGGTTTGGGAGCTGCTATGAGACTGTATTTATAGACTGACAGAGGGTTTGGGAGCTGCTATGAGACTGTATTTATAGACTGACAGAGGGTTTGGGAGCTGCTATGAGACTGTATTTATAGACTGACAGAGGGTTTGGGAGCTGCTATGAGACTGTATTTATAGACTGACAGAGGGTTTGGGAGCTGCTATGAGACTGTATTTATAGACTGACAGAGGGTTTGGGAGCTGCTATGAGACTGTATTTATAGACTGACAGAGGGTTTGGGAGCTGCTATGAGACTGTATTTATAGACTGACAGAGGGTTTGGGAGCTGGTGTATTTATAGACTGACAGAGGGTTTGGGAGCTGCTATGAGACTGTATTTATAGACTGACAGAGGGTTTGGGAGCTGCTATGAGACTGTATTTATAGACTGACAGAGGGTTTGGGAGCTGCTATGAGACTGTATTTATAGACTGTCTGGGAGCTGCTATGAGACTGTATTTATAGACTGACAGAGGGTTTGGGAGCTGCTATGAGACTGTATTTATAGACTGACAGAGGGTTTGGGAGCTGCTATGAGACTGTATTTATAGACTGACAGAGGGTTTGGGAGCTGCTATGAGACTGTATTTATAGACTGACAGAGGGTTTGGGAGCTGCTATGAGACTATTTATAGTCTGGTAACTGGTTTATAATCTGTCTGTCAGACTGGTAACTGGTTTATAATCTGTCTGTCAGGCTGGTAACTGGTTTCCACTGTCTCTGTCAGGCTGGTAACTGGTTTATAATCTGTCTGGCAGGCTGGTAACTGGTTTCCACTGTCTCTGGCAGGCTGGTAACTGGTTTCCACTGTCTCTGTCAGACTGGTAACTGGTGATCCTCCGTCTCTCGTGACTTTGGCTTCCTTTCATTCCTTTGTCCTCTGCAGTTCCATTCATGAAATGACTAATGTAACCTTTCCATTGATTAGGAGTGGTAACAGCAGCCCCACCGGCAGACACACAGTGTTCTGCTCATTCAGAGAGGGCCTGGTGCTCCCTGCTCTGCTGCTGGGACAATGGAGCAGCAGGCAGGCCACTCTCTCTGTCTGCAGACCACAACGCCCAGCATCAAAGAGCTGCCCACTGCTGCTACAATGCTACTCTTTCATTCTCTCTGTGTGTGTGTGTGAGTGTGTGTGAGTGTGAGTGTGTGTGTGTGTGTGTGAGTGTGTGTGTGTGTGTGTGTGTTACCTTTACTTTCCTCTTCTTTTTATGTTCTGATACTTTTCAATGGACTTTTGTCCTCATGTTTTCTGATGCAATATTTCTCCTCTCTTTTTGCTCCCTGCCTCCCTCCCTCCCTCTCCCTCCCCCTCTCTCTCCCTCCCTCTGTCCAGGATGAGCGTGAAGCGAGGGAGACAGTGAAGAGAGAACAGGACGAGGCTTACCGCCTGTCTTTAGAAGCCGACCGCAAGAAGGTAACGTTACACCCCCCACTCAACCAGTCACTCAGCCAGTCAGCCAAGCAGTCAGCCAAGCAGTCACTCAGCCAGTCAGCCGAGCAGTCACTCAGCCAGTCAGCCAAGCAGTCACTCAGCCAGTCAGCCAAGCAGTCACTCAGCCAGTCAGCCAATCAGTCACCCAACCAGTCAGCCAATCAGTCACCCAACCAGTCAGCCAATCAGTCAAACAGCCAGTCAGCCAATCAGTCACCCAGACAGTCAACCAGCCAATCAGTCAAACAGCCAGTCAGCCAATCAGTCACCCAGACAGTCAACCAGCCAATCAGTCAAACAGCCAGTCAGCCAATCAGTCACCCAGACAGTCAACCAGCCAGTCAGTTAATTACCAGTTATGACAACCAGCAAAAGATAAAGTATCTTTTAGTCAACAACTTCATTTATCTGCTGATTATTGAGTATTATTGGAGCTGTGAGGAGAAATTAATTATTGAGTTTTATTGGAGCTGAGGAGAAATTAATTATTGAGTTTTAATGGAGCTGAGGAGAAATTGATTATTGAGTTTTATTGGAGCTGAGGAGAAATTAATTATTGAGTTTTAATGGAGCTGAGGAGAAATTGATTATTGAGTTTTATTGGAGCTGAGGAGAAAATGATTATTGAGTATTATTGGAGCTGAGGAGGAATAGATTTTTCAGTATTATTGGAGCTGTGAGGAGAAATTGCTAGCCACAGTTATCTCAAAGGTTGGTTCATTAAATTAGTTGTATTAATATTGATTGTGTTAAAGGATGGACTGCTTGACTGTGATTGAAGTATGGTTTTTATTTTGTGTTATTTTTGTGTTTCTGCTGCTGTTATGTTTGTGCTTGTGTTATTTTTATATTTGAATTGTGTTTGTGTTGTGTTTATGTTTGTTTTATGTTAATTTTCTTTGTTTACGTTTGTTTTTATGTTTGATGTTGTTACATGTTTTTGTTTGTTTAGTGTTATTTTTCTGCATGTTTGTTTGTGTTATGTTTATATTTATGTTTGTGTTCCAGAGAGAAGCTCAGGAGAAGGAGGAGGCGGAGCAGGTTCGTCAGGAGCGAATCAGAAAAGAACAGGAAGACGAGAAGGAGGTAAAAATAAAAAAACTCAAATATTAGGTGTTCTTATCTTTAGATTAGACTATTCCTATCAGATCTGTCAATCAAAGGACTGGCTTTAGATTAGACTATTCCTATCTGATCTGTCAATCAAAGGGCTGGCTAACGTTGATGTATGGTAGCTATTGGTGACTTAATTATGAGTTGAGTCAAGCGTATTATTGACGTAGTATTGACTGTTTGAAGAGAGGAAGTTAACATGCTTTACAGTCTGATCATTACTGTGTGGTGTACACACAGCTAGCCTCTACACACACACACACACACACACACACACACATACACACACACACACAGGAGTGGTTATTGTGCTTTCTGAATGCTCTCCACTAGCACACAGTACATATTGAAACCCCAGGAACAAAAGAGCAGCATGAATCTGGCACACACAAAGGAAAACAATTATTGTATGTCGAGACCCACACAAAAGGCACTCATTATTGTATATAAGGACCAGGGGTGTACAACGACAAACACACACGGTATTCATTATTGTATGTAAGGGTAAATGTGTGTGTGTGTTTGTGTGTGTGTGTGTGTGTGTGTGTGTGTGTGTGTGTGTGGGGGGGGGGGGTGTAGTAGCAGTGTGCAACGACAAACACTAAGCACTAAGGATAACAATGATTGTATGGGTACTAGCAAACACACACAAAGCATTCATCTCTGTCTGCGTGTTGTGTAGGGTGGGGGCGTGCAGAGTTAGGGGGTAGTCTGCTGCTGATTGGCTGTTGACAGAGGGGGGGGGTCAGGTGATCTGTCACCTTAGTTAAACAAACGACAACAAAAGGCCCTGATGGAGCTATAGCTGCTCTTTAATTACTCCGTGTGTGTTTGTGTCAGGTGGATG
Source organism: Galaxias olidus (assembly GCA_026901105.3). NCBI lineage: Eukaryota > Metazoa > Chordata > Actinopteri > Galaxiiformes > Galaxiidae > Galaxias > Galaxias olidus. The sequence continues at coordinate 113,867 of JAPMUY010003121.1, read as the reverse complement.
TGTATTTGTATGTGTGTTTGTGTCAGGTGGATTTGGGTGTGCGTGCGTGCGTGCGTGCGTGGGTGCGTGCGTGCGCACTAAACTGTAGATATTCAGCAATCCAATCCCTAGCGTTTACCTTTTGTCCACTTGTTTGAAGCAGTGTTGGTCCAGTCAGAATGAGTTAGACATGACAGTAGAGTTCTTTCTTTCTTTCTTTCTTTCTTTCTTTCTTTCTTTCTTTCTTTCTTTCTTTCTTTCTTTCTTTCTTTCTTTCTTTCTTTCTTTCTTTCTTTCTTTCTTTCTTTCCTGTCTTCTCTTTACTTCTATCTATCCATCTATCTATCTAGAGTAGATTGTCGGTGTGTGTTAGCTGACTGTTCTGTTTTACTCTTTGTGTTCAGTATGTGGACCAGCCCATGCAGAGACTTGGTCTCTCTCTCTCTCTCTCTCTCTCTCTCTCTCTCTGTTGCTCTCTCTCTCTCTTTCGCTCTCTCGCTCTCTCTCTCTCTTTCTCTCCCTCAGGGACGTTGCCAGCATGGTGTGTGTCTGTGGACATTTTCGAGTGTGTTTGTTGTGTGTGGACATGTTTTGCTGTTTGTGGGCCTGACACATGTGGTTGTGGTGTGTGTGTGTGTGTGTGTGTGTGTGTGTGTGTGTGTGTGTTGTGGGTGTGTTTTCCTGCTCACTACCCAGTCAGCATCACCTCCTCAGCTCCTTAGAGACCCCCCTTCCTCCCCCTTGTGCCCCCCCGCCCTGCCACGCGCCCCACTAATGAGCTACTGTTGTACACTCTTATCATGTATAATTGCATTATGCTGGGTAAATACGGAGCGGGCCTGTTGACACAGCATACGGTCCCCAGCCTGCTGCAAGAGTCAAACAAGCAGGAGGGAGGGACCATGAAGAGCACAAAGACCAGAGTCCACCTGTATTAGCTTTAGCATGCTAGGCTAACTAGACCTTATATCCTTATATTTTATTTCTCACAGTAACAGTACATCCTGCTCATATTAGCATGCTAGGCTAACTAGACCTTATTTCTTACAGTAACAGTACATGCCACTCATATTAACATGCTAGGCTGACTAGACCTTATATCTCACAGTAACAGTACATACTGCTCATATTAGCATGCTAGGCTAACTAGACCTTATATCTCACAGTAACAGTACATACAGTGCCTTGCAAAAGTATTCACCCCCCTTGGCTAGTTACTTATTTTGTTACATTACAACCTGTAATTTAAATGTTTTTTTAATCTGAATTTTATGTGATGGATCTGCACAAAATAGTCTAAGTTGGTGAAGTGAAATGAGAAAAATATATATTAAAAATTATTTTTTAAAATAAAAATCTGGAAATTGGCATGTGCATATGTATTCACCCCCTTTTCTATGAAGCCCCTCAAAAGTTCTGGTGCAACCAATTACCTTCAGAAGTAACATAATTAGTGAAATGAAGTCCACATGTGTGTAATATAAGTGTGACATGATCTGTCAGTATAAACACACCTTTTCTGAAAGGTCCCAGAGGCTGCAACACCACTAAGCAAGAGGCATCACACCATGAAGACCAAGGAGCTCTCCAAACAAGTCAGGGACAAAGTTGTTGAGAAGTACAAGTCAGTGTTGGGTTATAAAAAAAAAACAAATCTTTGATGATCCCCGGAGCACCATCAAATCCATCATCTTCAAATGGAAAGAACATGGTACCACAACAAACCTGCCAAGAGAGGGCCGCACACCAAAACTCACAGACCGGGCAAGGAGGGCATTAATCAGAGAGGCAGCACAGAGACCAAAGGTAACCCTAAAGGAGCTGCAGAGTTCCACAGCAGAGACTGGTGTGTCTGTACATGGGACCACAATAAGCCGTACACTCCATAGAGCTGGGCTTTATGGAAGAGTGGCCAGAAAAAAGCCATTACTTAGTGTTAAAAATAAGAAGGCACGTTTTGAGTTTGCCAAAAGGCATGTGGGCGACTCCCCAAATGTATGGAGAAAGGTGCTCTGGTCAGATGAGACTAAAATTTAACTTTTCGGCCACCAAGGAAAACGCTATGTCTGGCGCAAACCCAACACATCCCATCACCCCAAGAACACCATCCCCACAGTGAAACATGGTGGTGGCAGCATCATACTGTGGGAATGTTTTTCAGCAGCAGGGACTGGGAAACTGATTCGAGTCGAGGGAAAGATGGATGGTGCTAAATACAAGGATATTCTTGAGCAAAACCTGTTTCAGTCTGCCTGTGATTTGAGACTGGGACGGAGGTTCACCTTCCAGCAGGACAATGACCCGACGCATACTGCTAAAGCGACACTCGAGTGGTTTAAGGGGAAACATTTAAATGTGTTGGAATGGCCCAGTCAAAGCCCAGATCTCAATCCAATTGAGAATCTGTGGTCAGTCTTGAAGATTGCTGTTCACAAGCGGAAACCATCCAACATGAAGGAGCTGGAGCAGTTTTGCCTTGAGGAATGGGCAAAAATCCCAGTGGCAAGATGTGGCAAGCTCATAGAGACTTATCCAAAGCGACTTGCAGCTGTACTTGCCGCAAAAGGCGGCTCTACAAAGTACTGACCTTAGGGGGGTGAATATTTATGCACGCTGAAGTTTTCTGTTATTTTGTCCTATTTGTTGTTTGCTTCACAATAAAAAAAAATCACATCTTCAAAGTTGTAGGCATGTTCTCTGGATGAAATGATGCAAACCTTCAAACAATCCATTCTAATTCCAGGTTGTGAGGCAACAAAACATGAAAAATGCCAAGGGGGGTGAATACTTTTGCAAGGCACTGTAAGGCTCATATTAGCATGCTAGGCTAACTAGACCTTATTTCTCACAGTAACAGTACATAATGCTCATATTAGCATGCTAGGCTAACTAGACCTTATTTCTCACAGTAACAGTAAATTAGCATTTACTATAGTTTTTTTTGTCCACTGTTTTGCAAATTTTCTTTAATATTGAATGAAAATGTACAATAATTTGAAGGACCAAGTCCATAGTACTCTTTACTCTGCTATTGACTGAATGTTTTTTCTGAAGTGTAGAACTCTGTCCGTACTGTGTGATGTTCATATTTAGTCCCGCCCCCCTGCCCAGGCCATCCGCCTCTCATTGGAGCAGACCCTGCCAGTGGAGCCTGCAGAGGAAGGAGGGGAGCCAATCAGCAAGCTGCGTGTGCGCACGCCCAGTGGTCAGTTCCTGGAGCGGCGTTTCCTGGGCAACTGTAAGCTGCAGGTGCTGCTCGACTTTGTGGCCTCCAAGGGTTACCCCGGCGACGAGTTTAAACTGCTGACCACCTTCCCCCGCAGGAACGTAAGTCACCCCCGGTACCCCGTTATCTCACACTGACACACACACAGCAGGAGGCTGGCTGGTCCTGCTTGGAGGTAACATCTCTGCAGCTGTAATTGGCTGCTCCCTCTGATCAGCCCCTAGAGTCAGATCAAGAAGAAGGGACAGGCACTCATCTCTGTGTGAATGTGTGTTTACATATGCTGCAGCAGTGCTGTGTGTGTGTGTTCATGTCTAACTGCAACAGTGCTTTATGTGCGTGTGTGTGTGTGTTCACCTATGACTGCAACTGTGTGTGTGTGTGTGTGTGTGTGTGTGTGTGTGTGTTTGCGCTGTTGATCTATCCACCAGCGCATGTATAACTCTGTGCTCTGTTCGTTTAGAGGATACAGTGTTTTGAGGCTGCAGGCCAGATATGCTCCATGGTAACCGCGTGTGTGTGTGTGTGTGTGTGTGTGTGTGTTGGCCATCCAGCCCAGTCATTAGAGCATGGAGATAATGAGCTCTGTTTTAACCACCCGCTTAATTAAGCAGACTTCTGCTGCAGTAGCTGCAACTAAACAGGAGTGTGTGTGTGTGTGT
>JAPMUY010003121.1:75000-107500 GCA_026901105.3 Galaxias olidus | reverse complement strand
GGGTAGAGCTGTGTAAGTGTGTGTTGCCTGGTGTGTTGCCATGGTTCCTGTCTCCAGATAATGGTCCCCCACTGCGTTGGTAATTGACAGCAAGAGGCTGAGACACAGCAGCCAGTGGTTCTGCTTTAGAGTTCACTATGAGGAGGTAGGACGTCTACATTACAGACCCTTAGTTCACTATGAGGAGGTAGGACGTCTACATTACAGACCCTTAGTTCACTATGAGGAGGTAGGACGTCTACATTACAGACCCTTAGTTCACTATGAGGAGGTAGGACGTCTACATTACAGACCCTTAGTTCACTATGGGGAGGTAGGACATCTACATTACAGACCCTTAGTTCACTATGAGGAGGTAGGACGTCTACATTACAGACCCTTAGTTCACTATGAGGAGGTAGGACGTCTACATTACAGACCCTTAGTTCACTATGGGGAGGTAGGACGTCTACATTACAGACCCTTAGTTCACTATGGGGAGGTAGGACGTCTACATTACAGACCCTTAGTTCACTATGGGGAGGTAGGACGTCTACATTACAGACCCTTAGTTCACTATGGGGAGGTAGGACGTCTACATTACAGACCCTTAGTTCACTATGGGGAGGTAGGACGTCTACATTACAGACCCTTAGTTCACTATGGGGAGGTAGGACATCTACATTACAGACCCTTAGTTCACTATGAGGAGGTAGGGCGTCTGCATTACCTTCATTGATAGGCTGGTGTTTGTCACTACAGTGAGGAGGTGATCTGATAGGCTGGTGTTTGTCACTACAGTGAGGAGGTGATCTGATTGGCTGGTGTTTGTCACTACAGTGAGGAGGTGATCTGATTGGCTGGTGTTTGTCACTACAGTGAGAAGGTGATCTGATAGGCTGGTGTTTGTCACTACAGTGAGGAGGTGATCTGATAGGCTGGTGTTTGTCACTACAGTGAGGAGGTGATCTGATAGGCTGGTGTTTGTCACTACAGTGAGAAGGTGATCTGATAGGCTGGTGTTTGTCACTACAGTGAGGAGGTGATCTGATTGGCTGGTGTTTGTCACTACAGTGAGAAGGTGATCTGATAGGCTGGTGTTTGTCACTACAGTGAGGAGGTGATCTGATAGGCTGGTGTTTGTCACTACAGTGAGGAGGTGATCTGATATGCTGGTGTTTGTCACTTCAGTGAGGAGGTGATCTGATAGGCTGGTGTTTGTTTAGTCAGGTTGTGGTGAGATCAGTGGTTTGAAGGAGGACCTTGGGTTTATAGTGGGGGGTGGGGGGGTGGGGGGTGGAGCTAGGAGAGACAGCAGACATGTCAGGGAGGGACGGAGGGATACAGGGATGGAACACCATGTCAGGGAGGGACGGAGGGATACAGGGATGGAACACCATGTCAGGGAGGGATGGAGGGATACAGGGATGGAGGGATGGAGGGATGGAGCACCATGTCAGGGAGGGATGGAGAGAGACAGGGATGGAGGGATGGAGCACCATGTCAGGGAGGGATGGAAAGATGGAGGGATGAAGAGAGACAGGGATGGAGGGATACAGGGATGGAGGGATGGAGGGATGAAGAGAGACAGGGATGGAGGGATACAGGGATGGAGGGATGGAGAGAGACAGGGATGGAGGGATGGAGCACCATGTCACGGAGGGAGGGATGGAAGGTTGGAGGGATACAGGGATGGAGGGATACAGGGATGGAGGGATGGAGGGATGAAGAGAGACAGGGATGGAGGGAGACAGGGATGGAGGGATACAGGGATGGAGGGATGGAGAGAGACAGGGATGGAGAGATGGAGCACCATGTCAGGGAGGGAGGGATGGAAGGATGGAGGGATACAGGGATGGAAGGATGGAGGAATGGAGGGATACAGGGATGGAGGGATGGAGAGCGACCGGGATGGAGGGATACAGGGATGGAGGGATGGAGAGAGACAGGGATGGAGGGATACAGGGATGGAGGGATGGAGCACCATGTCAGCGAGGAATGGAGGGATGGAGGGATGGAGCACCATGTCAAGGAGGGATGGAGGGATACAGGGATGGAGGGATGGAGCGGGGTGCGTGGAGGAGGAAAGTTGACAGCTTTGTTTGTTGACAGATGCCTCCATGCTTGTGTCTGTTAATTGGCTGACAGTGTAAACATACTGGTGACACGTACACACACACACACACACGCAGACTGTGACACATATACACACACACAAAGAGAGAGATGTACACACACACACACCTGCTCCCTGTGAAGCCAGACTGTGTTCTACCTGATGGCTTGGTGTCATAGCAGGCTGTCAGGTTCATTAGCAAGGCAGCCGTTTGCCTTTTCACACACACACACACACACTCAAACACACTCACACACACACACACCGACATACTCCAACACACACTCACACACACACTCACACACACTCACACAGACTTATCGTTACTGAGAGGTGAGATCACACTGTCGTTTGTTTTTTCACCACCAATGGGACATAATCTGTCAGCGACACACACACACACACACACACACACACACACACACACACACACACACACAGAGACACACACAGAGACAGAGCCACCCCCCATTAGAGCTGTCTGTGCCTGCCAGCCTGGCCCCCTGTAGAGAGTGCTGTGAGGTGGTTAGCGAGGTGAGGTGTGTTAGGTTGATACGCCAGCCCCTCCCTAGCCACCCCAGGCGCACGGGGTCATGCTGGGAAGTCAAGAGGCTGAGTGACAGGTTGAAATGAGGACGGTGAGATGAAAGGCTGCTGTGACGTCTCAGCTCTGGGACTGGAAACGCCAGGGCTCCTCCCTCCTCCTCCATTTACATCCCTCCTCTTCCTCTTCATCCTTATACCTCCCTACTCCTTTTCCCTCCTCTTCCTCCCTCCCTCCTTGTGTATTGTGTCCGCATCCACTAACCTATCAGAGACAACCTGTGCAGCCTTAGAGGTCACCTTTGACCCCCTGGTGTGTGCAGCATGCCACCTAGTAACCCTAACTCTAACCCTAACCTAGTTAATTAGCTGTGAGGTCAGGTCCCCTAACCCTAACCTAGTTAATTAGCTGTGAGGTCAGGTCGCCTAACCCTAACCTAGTTAATTAGCTGTGAGGTCAGGTCCCCTAACCCTAACCTAGTTAATTAGCTGTGAGGTCAGGTCACCTAACCCTAACCTAGTTAATTAGCCTAACCTAGTTAATTAGCTGTGAGGTCAGGTCACCTAACCCTAGCCTAGTTAATTAGCGGTGAGGTCACCTTATTCTAGCCTAGTTAATTAGCTGTCAGGTCACCTAACCCTAGCCTAGTTAATTAGCTGTAAGGTTACCTTATTCTAGCCTAGTTAATTAACTGTGAGGTCACCTAACCCTAACCTAGTTAATTAACTGTGAGGTCACCTAACCCTAACCTAGTTAATTAACTGTGAGATCACCTTATTCTAGCTTAGTTAATTAGTTGTGAGGTCACCTTATTCTAGCTTAGTTAATTAGTTGTGAGGTCACCTTATTCTAGCCTAGTTAATTAACTGTGAGGTCACCTAACCCTAACCTAGTTAATTAACTGTGAGATCACCTTATTCTAGCTTAGTTAATTAGTTGTGAGGTCACCTTATTCTAGCCTAGTTAATTAGCTGTGAGGTCACCTTATTCTAGCCCAGTTAATTAGCTGTGAGGTCACCTTATTCTAACATAGTTAATTAGCTGTGAGGTCACCTTATTCTAGCCTAGTTAATTAGCTGTGTGTTTTGGTGTCTGTAGATAAGCTGTTCTCCATCCCTCCACGTAGAGCTCCCTGTTCTAGAAGAGACAGACTGGTCTGACAGACCCCTCTGGACCCTGTCTGTTGTCCACCCCTCCACGTAGAGCTCCCTGTTCTAGAAGAGACAGACTGGTCTGACAGACCCCTCTGGACCCTGTCTGTTGTCCATCCCTCCACGTAGAGCTCCCTGTTCTAGAAGAGACAGACTGGTCTGACAGACCCCTCTGGACCCTGTCTGTTGTCCACCCCTCCACGTAGAGCTCCCTGTTCTAGAAGAGACAGACTGTTCTGACAGACCCCTCTGGACCCTGTCTGTTGTCCACCCCTCCACGTAGAGCTCCCTGTTCTAGAAGAGACAGACTGGTCTGACAGACCCCTCTGGACCCTGTCTGTTGTCCACCCCTACACGTAGAGCTCCCTGTTCTAGAAGAGACAGACTGGTCTGACAGACCCCTCTGGACCCTGTCTGTTGTCCACCCCTACACGTAGAGCTCCCTGTTCTAGAAGAGACACCACACCGTCAGGGACATTGCACAGACAGGAAGAGAGCTCGGGGTGTCTGATTGATTGGCGGTGTGTCCTGTCTAGGCGTTCTACGTCTAGGGTGACTGGGCCTCCAGCCCAGGTGTCAGAGCCGCCCTATGTAACGTGACTCCACCAGTGATTAGCTCACATAAGCCCTGGGGCTTGTGTGTGTGTGTGTGTGTGTGTGTGTGTGTGTGTGTGTGTGTGTGTGTGTGTTCCATGTTAAAACAGCAGAGGTTATCCTTTCTTATCGTCAACATGGCTAACTCAATTAGCTGCATACTGGGTGGCACATCTGCATTGGCTCACCCCACCTAGCTCTCTCTGTGTGTGTGTGTGTGTGTGTGTGTGTGTGTGTGTGTGTGTGTGTGTGTGTGTGTGTGTGTGTGTGTGTGTGTGTGTGTGTGTGTGTGTGTGTGGTTCTGCTAAGTAATGTTCCACACGGTGTCTTTTAAAACATCCCCATGCGTTCTCATTACTTGCCCTGTCTGCTCCTTTGCCTTCACACGTGTGTGTGTGTGTGTGCGTGTGTGTGTGTGTGTGTGTGCGTGTGCGCGTGTGCGCGTGTGTGTGTGGTTTCTGACCTTATCAAGGTCACCATCTTGTCTTCCCTACTCCTGGATAGAATAGTGAAATGAGTGATGATTATCTGGAAACATACACTAACATTCAAACACTCTCCCTCCTCCCTCCTCCGTCTCTCCGTCTTAATCTGCCTGGTTTACTTTCCACTGGGGCCTCTATTAAAACAGCATTTTAACTCTCAGGGGATGGACCTGCTGTCTGCTCACATTACAGCCTGACCGTCCAGCCTGCTAGACACCGTGTTACAGGAACACACACACACACACACACACACACACACAGGGATTTGAGGCAGTTCTGTATTTGATGTTTTGATTGTGTTTCCTGTGCTAATAAGTTCCTAATGGTCTCTCTCTCCCTCTTTGTTTCTTGTTCTCTCTCTCTCTCTGTCTCTCTCCTCCCTCTCTCTTGCGCTCTGTCTCTCTCTCTCTCTCTCTCTCTCTCTCTCTCTCTCTGTCTGTGTTTCTCGTTCTCTCTCTCCCTCCCTCCCTCTCTCTCTCTCTCTCTCTCTCTCTCTCTCTCTCTCTCTCTCTCTCTCTCTCTCTCTCTCTCTCTCTCTCTCTCTCTCTCTCTCTCCAGATCACCCAGTTGGATCCAGACTCCACCCTGCTAGAGGCCAAACTCTTTCCCCAGGAGACACTCTTTCTGGAAGCCAAAGAGTAGCACTGACCCTGCCTGGCAGAGTAGCACTGACCCTGCCTGGCCCGCTTGGGCTTGCTTCGGCTCAGTACGGCCTGGCATTGGCCAAAAGACTGATTCTGAATGATAAAGACTGTCTGGACTTTCTCACACTAGTCACCTAGCATGGGTACCCCGCGGACCTACACACACACACACACAACCATCTGCAACATGTACACTTGCATGGGCACACACACACACACACACACACACACACCATGTTTAAGCTTCTCTGTTGGTGGTAACATGAATGCCTGGCAACTCCAGTCTCACAAGCACACGGTCAAACACTATCTCTCCTCCTCTCTCCTTATCCATATCCCTCTTTCTCCTTCTCTCTCCTCCTCACTCTTTGTTCCTCTGTGCTCCCCCTCTCCATCTCTCTGACTGATGGCTGCGTGGTAATGTCAGTGTGATTGAATAGGCTGACTGAGCAGTGACCCCTGCCCCTCACCACTACAGACGCTGCTTTTTATACAACATGGGTTTGTGTTTCAAAAAAAGAAAAGAAATAAATACCACCACATAAAAAAAAGAATAGGCTACTTTGAGAAGGCAGAACTGTCTGTTATGTTTTCTCTCCTCCTCTCCATCCCTCGCTCCATGTCCCCCTCCCCCTCTGTTCTTCCCGGCTGGCTGAAAAGAGAGGAGGAGTGTTCTTCCCTCCCTCCCTCCCTCCATCAACCCTCCAGATGTTGCCCTCCTCTGGTTGTCATGCCAACCAACCTGCTTCCTCCGTTGTTTTTCTTTTTTCTTTTTTTTTTGGTTCTTGATTCTTTTTAAGTTTGATGCTGTACTAGTTTTAGTTTGATATACATTATATAAAATCTATATGAACATGAGTTCGACTCTGGTGTGGTCTGTCCCACTCACTCAGGTGGAGAGCCCAAAGGATCATCCTTTGCTGTTTCAGCTTGGCTCTCTGTCTAGGGTTAGCCCCGTAGCCATGGAGAGGACGACGCGCTGCGCACAGGGCCTGCTGACTGTAGGTTTATAGTAGCCAGCTTTATAAAGGCGCAATAGTGTGCAAATGCACGTGGACGTTTCTGTGCACTTCTTAACTTCAAACTGGCACATTTCTGTTGGATAATTTTCTACAGAAAATGTGTTGTTTCTTCTGCTGCAATAGGGCCTTCTTTAAAAAAAATTGCCTATGCCATTATATTATTATATAATTTCAGTCTCAGATGAGACAAGCACCCATATTTGAAAGAACACAGGTATGGATCCCTGGTTTTACTGACCCCGTTATCATTTCCTCATTGACTGCAGGCTTACTCTGATTTGCTGATAGAACGCAACCAATCTGCTGCAAGTGAAGCGGTTAAACTGCAAGTCAAGTTCTTTCCCTGCCAAGTTGAAAATATGAGTAGAGCTATTTTTAAAATAATATTTTGCCCCCTTTTGATAGGCATTGGTGCATTGACCCTTAAAGGGTGCGCATCTCTGCTTACACTTTTTAAATGGCCATCTGTAATGTAGTCATCTCAATCTGCTCCCGCAGATCTCTTAACGAACTTAAGGTGATTTGGGAGTAAACTACTCTCTGCAAAAATAACAAAATACTATTTGGTCCGCTGTAACAATGTTTCAATGTTTTTGATTGTTTGTTAAACTTTATACATTTGGACTGTAGGCTAAATACACATTTTCTCAAATGATTACAGTAGTGGGATAACTTGGGGTCTAGATAGCATACACGTGTAGGCTGATGGTATGATTTGATCAAACATACTGGAGTTGTAGGTTTGGCTTTTGGCGACGATATGAATGAGACTGTTAATGTTTAACAAATTGAACGACGTCTAAATCAGCGGACTATATTCGCCAACTCCTGATCTCCTGAATAAATCCTATACTGATCCTAGATCTATTCCCAAATTTTCTAATGCATCTTCATACGCATAACGTTTTTAATTGGAAACTAGGAAGGAAAAATCTATATTACTGAGACGCCCCATTTGAGATCAAATAGAGATTGTCTTCCATACGACAATGTAGTTTATTAGGCACTGGTTTATAATAAGTTTTATTTAAAATGCATTAATTCCTTACCGAATATAATGCATACCTTGCATCAACTTTTTACCTATGTAATTATGCTCAAGAATTAACGTCAAGTTAACTTTAAGGAAACTTTACTCAAACAACACCACTAACGTTAAAGCCATGAAACACAGGGATTTGACTTTTCACACTTTTTCGAGGGTATATTTAATTTTGGAGACGATACCACCTGTTTTGAACATCCATATGAAGACTTAATTTCCTGCGTTAGGTGTTGAGAGATCGCTCAGGGCTTATATTTCCATCTGCCCCCGGCCTGCCTGCCTGCTCGCTCCCTGACGTCTAAGACCTGCTGATCCGGGAGGAACTAGACCTCAGCTAACTTCCGTCCTCATCAAGTGACTACCGGAGGACTGAAGGCGCAGAGGTAGAGGAGAAAGGTATCTCAGTAGGAGCACACTTCCTCAACTAGTAGACTATTCGAAGGCCCCCACCACACCGGTAAAAGATTTAACACGTATTTCATAAATGTTTACCTCTTTAAAGAAAAAAATACATTATTTGTTATTACGTTAACATATTGTAATTTTGTTTCGGTGCTGGTTAGTTATCATTTGGTTAGGCTTTAAAATAAAATAAATGTAAAAACAAACAAAAAAAAAACTCCTCCCTCCTTTACAATTCTGACAAGGGATGGATGACCGTGGGCTGATTGTGTTTACCACTTTTTGTTGCTATTTTTCATCCTATATAGTCAAAACATATTTACATGTAAATATAGGATGTCATATATAACCATATAATTAATGTGTAAACAAACTAAGCCACCCACTGTGACCTGATTGTGACCCGTTCCCTCGCGGGCCATTCGGAGGTGTTCTGCTGGAGAGTCAGGCACGCGCTGTCTCAGTTCTCACGCGAGGAATGAGACACACTAATGCGGTCGTTCACACGGACTTCTGTCCGCTAACTAGGAAATCACTGACGATAGGACGCAACAGCTAAATGTGGCATGTAAACATACAATATAATGTAAAATATATACTGATATATATTTTTTGAAGTTATTATATTTCTTTTATACATTCATTTATATGATATTCAAATATATATATATCAGTATGTTTATTTCTGGAACAGTATGCCTTGTAGAAACACAAGACATTTGTTTTAAACGTGTAGAGGCCTGTGAGGTAGCATCCTGTTCCGCTATTAGCCCGTTGGTTTGTGTGCGTTTAACTCAGACCTGCCTCCTGGCCCTCTCCAAATCTGCGCTAATCATATGAACGCAGTACCCTACATTTCTCAGGATGGGAATCACTATTTCTCGTTTTTCTTTTCTTCTTAACCATACACACACAAAAATGACTCATACAATTTTCAGGAGGAAACAGGCTACAATGTTTGTTTTTGTTGCTTTAGTAAGTAATTAATCTTTTGGTTTAAAACACAATGTGGTTATCATTGCTTATATTTAGAATGAACATATTAGCCTAATTGCTGGCATCCATGGGCCTTCCGAGTGGCTTGGCCCCAAAAAGCTCTCCCCATTCTACCTTTGTACCCCCTTTAGTGTGGCCCAGGCCGGTCTACATGACAATGTTAATGTAGGCCTACATTATATACCTATCGTAAACGACTGAATAATCACCTTTACTTGAAACAGACTTTATCAGTCTGCTTATTTAACCTTCACTATATATACGCACATACACCATTGACCTCCTAAAGTATTTGTCTTTTCATGTTATTTAGACCCCGTCCACACGTAGTCGGGTATTTTTTAAAACGGAGGTTTTTGTTTTTTTTATCCGTTTTGGCCTTTCGTCTACACATAAACGGCGTTTTCGAAAACGCCAGCTAGGGTGGATTTAAAAAATAAATAAAAATTTGGTTTGGCGTTCTCTTGACATCGTCTTTGTTGCGCTTTCGTGTGGACGGAGATTTTTTTTTTAGCTGTGCTTGTGTGGGTGGACAGAGATAAGTGTGGACGTGGTCTGCTCTGCATTAGCTCTACATTAGCCCCGTATTCGCTTTACATTAGCTCTACATTACCGCTCCATTAGCTTTGCCTTAGCTCTACATTAGCTCTGTATTAGCTATAAATTAGCCCTGCATTAGCTCTATATTAGCTCTCCATTAGCTCTACATTAGCCCCGTATTAGCTTTACATCTAAATTATCCCTGCATTAGCTCTACATTGGAAAAAGGATCTGAGTTGAACTCCTGTCTGTCCATTTCAGCCAATCCCAGGCCATGCTGCAGTGCAGGCGTGTTACTCTGAGCCCGGGGCACAGGAGAGGTCACACGCCTGGAGGAATTCACCCAACGTCAAGAAAGCTCCCTACTAACAGGTGCTGTGTGTGTGTGTGTGTGTGTGTGTGTGTGTGTGTGTGTGTGTGTGTGCGCGTGTGCGCGTGTGTGCGCGTGTGCGTGCGCATAGTGGAGGTTCTGTGAAGTGTGATATTACTGTTTCAGTCAGTCACTAGACTAATACACACAGGCATGTTCCATTGGACAGACTCAGCTAATTACTGGGATGTGGTTGGAGATGCCTTCAGGACAGCATTATATTCATTCTCGACCAGATCTAACTTGTCTTCTCCACTCACCATTTGGCAGTAACTCAGCAGTTAAAAACGAGCAATGTCCAAACATTTCAATGATGAATCTTTTGGAAAATAAAATTAAAAGCAACCTTTGGAAAGCTTTATATTAATAATGATATTTGGAAACGCAGCCTGGCCGTGATTGATAACTGTCATTTAGGTGAATGGTATTATTATGTTTTAGCTTTGCAGTTTCGTTTGAGGCAGAATTGCTTTTTATTTTTTATTTACTTTTTATTTACCCTAAGAATAGTCAGCTTAGAAGCCATAGGTCAATAGATCTATTTCTTCATGGTTTGTGTTACAGAATAAAGCCAGCTATTGTGCCTTGATATCTTGATCTCGGTCAAACGTTGATGTCTCAATCAGGGTGACCCTCGGAGCCTCTCCCCCTTCCCTCCCTCCCTCTCTCTCTCTCTCTCTCTCTCTCCCTCTCTCTCTTTCTCTCTCTCTCTCTCTCTCTCTCTCTCTCTCTCTCTCTCTCTCTCTCTCTCTCTCTCTCTCTCTCTCTCTCTCTCTCTCTCCCTCTCCCTCTCTCTCTCTCTCTGTCTCTCTCTCTCTCTCTCTCTCTCTCTCTCTCTCTCTCTCTCTCTCTCTCTCTCCTCTCTCTCTCTCTCTCTCTCTCTCTCTCCCTCTCTCTTTCTCTCTCTCTCTCTCTCTCTCTCTCTCTCTCTCTCTCTCTCTCTCTCTCTCTCTCTCTCTCTCTCTCTCTCTCTCTCCCTCTCCCTCTCTCTCTCTCTCTCTCTGTCTCTCTCTCCTCCCTCTCTCTCTCTCTCTCCTCTCTCTCTCCCTCTCTCTCTCTCTCTCTCTCTCTCTCTCTCTCTCTCTCTCTCTCTCTCTCTCCCCCCCCTCCCCTCTCTCTCTCATAGTAGTAAATCCCCCTGAGTAGAGTTCCATGTAGGTTTGAATGCGTCTGGCTGTGACAATCGCCTCTCTCTCCTCCAGGGAAGCCAGACAGAGAGAGCTGGCAGCCTCTGAGCCTGTGCCAGTCTCTCCCTGCCGCCCGGACAACGGAGCAGAGATTCCCTCCTGTTTGCCCAGCACCAAGCCGGGTCGGGAATGTTGACCCCTGCCGATGGAACAGAATTCCTGACGCAAATGATCTCCCCCGCGTCCTTTTGATGCAGGATCCAATGAGTACAGGGATCTAGAGCCTTCTCCTTGTGGCAGTGTCTCTGCTTTCTGGAAGCCCCTTTTTCTATTGAGCGGGACGTGTGTGTTCTGGTTAGCCTGTTTCTATGACGAGCTAACCTTGGAGGGTCACTCCAAGTTTACTTTCTCAGAGGAGCCGCCCTGGCACTCAAAGAAACAGAAGCTATGCAGCTTAAACTGTTGGTGGGCCACAAAGGAGGGCTCATCTCCTATGAGTTTCTTTCTTTCCCTCTCTCTCTTTTTTCCTCGCCTTCTGTTCCCTCCCTCCCTCCCTCCCTCTGTCCCTGTGTTCTTTTGAACAGGATCGTATGTGCGTGCTAAATTACAGATAAAATGTGTGTTTTTTGACGTCAAGTCAATTCCAAAGAAAGAAAATTGCTATGTTTCAGAAATGTAATCAGTTGGTTCAACCAATGGACCAACCTTGTCCTGTTTGAGGTGCTGCTGAGGAACAGGCCAGTGAAGTACTGCTGAAGGACTAGATCCCTGTGGTTGGAGGAGGCCTCCTCTGTCAGACAGATCTCTCTGCTAGCGTCCTAGCGCTCACACACACAGCGCTGGCCTATTAGCTTCCCAACAGAATACTGTGTGGATTTGCCTTATTTCTCTCTGTAAGGAATACTGTCAATTGTAGACAAGATTTGAAGAATTAATTGGTATACGACGGTGGTTGTTTTTTTTTGAGAGTTTAAATCCTTAGTTAGGGTTAGAGTTAGGGTTACTCTTGTTTTGCTGAATTTATTGGAAGTATCACTAATTGATTTAGAGTTTGATAATTATGGTGCAATAGTTATTTTTTCAGACTTGAATTCACAAAAAAGTGGATTTAAATGATCCTTCTGTAAATGAAAGCAGAATGATGGAAAGGCCTTGTCTTTTTATCTACCTAAAATAACACATTCATTTTTTAATCATTCTCAACTGTATCAGCTACGTTTATTTAAAAGCTGGTTACCTTAATGAATTGAATAAGAATATAAATCCATTATTGTTGGACAACCAAGGGCACACAGGGTTATGGTTTAATTGGATTCTTCCGGTCAGTTTTGGCTAGTGTCCTGCTGTAACTTCTTTGTCGTGTTTTGTTTGCCTTTTCATTAATTAATCTTTAGTGGTCAAATAATTGAGAATAGAAAACTTATAATAAAGGTTACCTATTGACTCTGACTCTGTACTATACTTATAATAAAGGTTACCTATTAACTCTGACTCTGTACTATCCTCTGAAAACCACCGGATTCATTTCATTATTTACATTTGTAAAAACAAAACAAAAAATATTTTAGGATTAAAAACTAAGTCTTATTAATTTTTGTTTTGTTTCTGGATAAAATTTGCATTTCAGTAGTTCTAGCAGATACGCATGCAGTAGCTCTGTTTCAGTAGTTCTAGCAGATACGCATGCAGTAGCTCTGTTTCAGTAGTTCTAGCAGATAGGTACGTATAGTAGCTCTGAGATTTACACTGTTTCAGTAGTTCTAGCAGATACGTACGCAGTAGCTCTGAGATTTACACTGTTTCAGTAGTTCTAGCAGATACGCATGCAGTAGCTCTGAGATTTACACAGGGTTCTTTCTGGCGGTGGCCCTCCCCTCCGCGCTCCCCTTGTATGTTTAAAAAGCCATATAGGAGTGCTAAACCCCGGCCTTGGGAAGAAAGCAGCAAATGGGGCCAGGGCAGAGTGAATGGGTGCAGTGGCGTGCGCCATGAAGCAGAGTAATTATTGCTTCATAATTGTGTTCTTTTTCTTTTTCAACACTTCGTCGAGAGAGAGAGAGAGGGAGGGAGGGAGAGGGAGGGAGACAGGGCACTGAGGGTCGTTTTGACATGGAGGAGGCTGGTTCTTTGTACGGAACACTTCAACTTTCAAAAACAAGGCCAATTGAGGCGGCAAGGCTCAAAGCCGGCGCCATTGTAGGCCAACACATTGAGTTTTGATTGGGGACAATGGTGTTTCTCAAATTTCTGTCGAAAACCCCTGCTCCATCTGTGTGATCTCAATGAGAGCCTATTCAGACAACTCCCTCTATTCTCTGCTAGTCGTTTAGAAAGCAGGCATATGTGGACGAGACCGCGCGGGAGACTGCATTTTAATTGGCTGCCCTGTGTGTGTGTGTGTGTGTGTGTGTGTGTGTAGGTGTGTGTGTTTGGTTTTTACTTTATTACTTTGCAGCAGTTGATATTGCTCTAGGACCCAGGAGGATTGCTGTATAGATTTCCGTGGTGTTCTACCCTTTGAGACAGCATATTGCCACAGCATGCTTTGGCTTCCTCTCTCTCTCTCTCTCTCTCTCTCTCTCTCTCTCTCTCTCTCTCTCTCTCTCTCTCTCTATATTTATATATATGTATATATATATATATATGTATATATATATATATATATATATATATATATATGTATATATATATATATATATATATATATATATATATATATATATATATATATATATATATATGTGTGTATATACATATATATGTGTGTACACAGACTATATTGGGGAGAAATCACAGCATTAATCTCTCTCTCATGAATAAGTCTCCGAGTCCACTCAATGCCGGGCGATGATTAGCTGCCAACCTGCCTTCAGGGCAGAAGAAACGGCTTTGAAAAGAAAGAGAGAGGATTATGAGTGTGTGTGTGTGTGTGTGTGTGTGTGTGTGTGTGTGTGTGTGTGTGTGTGTGTGTGTGTGTGTGTGTGTGGAAGCCCAAGCCTTACTGCAAATAAGCACAAGAGTGTGGGAGAGATGGCGGTGTGTGTATGTGTCTCTCTCTTTCTGTGTGTTTCTGTGTGTGTCTCACTCTCTCTCTGTGTGTGTGTGTGTGTGTGTGTGTGTGTGTGTGTGTGTGTGTGAGTGAGAGAGAGAGAGTGCCGGCGCAGCCAGAGTGTGAGCCTGCATACGCACAGAGCGTTGGCCGGGGGCTCTGGCAGCGACAGACCCTTCAAATCTTTGAAATATTCATACGCTGTGTCAGGGTTATCCCCATTTAGAAATGAGTGTTATTCTAGCGGCTGGAAGGGCGTGAGGAGAGGCCTCTCTCAGCCCCTCAGACTCAAGTGTTTGTAGAGGAGGCCTTAGACAGCTCCACTCACACACACATTACGCGCCGGGAAATTTATAGGCCCTCCTTCCGTGTTGACATCCGCCATTCAGAGCGCTGAGAGTGGGCAGGCAGCTTATAGGCTAACCTCTTCAGGAGCATGCTGATATGGACCCGCTAAGGATTATTTCAGTTTAGGATTCAATAAGGCCTCCCCCAGCAGCACAGCCAGGCTATCAGCTGCCTGGTGGCGGCCTGAGGGTTAGTTACATAAGTGCTACTGAGTGTAGCCTGTTTCCCCTGATAGTCCTGGTTTAACTTTAGAATGGCACTTCTCAAGCAGCTGTACGGAAAGCTTCAATGAAACAAATAAGCTCTTTTGTTTTTGTGTTATTTTTTCTTTTCTTTCTTCCGTTTTCTATTCTCTTTCCCTCTGAAGGAATGCGGTGGGCCTGCGTGTCCGCCGGCCGGTCCCTGAGCTCCGCGGGTTAACCACTCACTGAGCACAGCACACGGAGCGTGTAAATAGTCGCCGCTGTTCTCAAACGCTCTGCGGCTCTTTCCTACGCACCGCCGCCCCTAACTGCTACTCTAACCTCTGCCTTGTTTAAGAGAGCCCTTAGATTTCAGTACCCCAGGAGGTGACCCCCGGTCCAGCCGTGTCTGGGCAGGGAGGCAGCAGCCTGAGCGCGGGCTAGAATGCCCCAGCGGGGGCTCTCAGTGGCGGAAACACGCTGTTACATATGTTGGGTCAAGCATGGCTTTTGTTTGGCAGCTGAAGAGTTGTAAACCCGGAGCAGTGGGGAGCTCCTGTGAGTGAAATCAAAGCTCCTCACCGCAGGCCTGGATGCATAGGCCTAATGAAGTGTTCAAAGAATGTTGAGTTTCTTAAGTGCCCATAGTCACTTTTAATTGCAAGGGGGCATTTAATTGGGAAAGAGGGGGATATAATCGCCCATAGTGGTCTATCTAACACTTCTAAGAAAAACACAATTGTTTTTAAACAATTGGATCCTCTAGCGGTTACTAGACCAGTTTGATTTTAAGGACGAATTTCATATTAGAAAGATTATTTTAATATCATATTTAATGCAAATTTACTGATGAGGCCAATTCTACAACAGCACATCAAATATAAACATTGTTTGGATCAAATTGTCTTCTTAAATGAAAGTGCTTTTTGTAGCAAAAATCATTCCTGATTTTGGGGAAAGTGTTGTCACATCTTATTAAATTCAGAATCCCCTTAAATTTAAATGCAAATGATTAATGAAAGCATATCTTGTAATCTAATCTAAACTAATTTAGGCTTTTTTATATTTACATTTGTATCTGTTGTTATATATAATAGTTGTTATAATTGTTGTATATAATAATAATTATTGAATTAATTTAGTTGCATATAAAATGTTTACTAAGTTATTAGCATGCTTGAAAGGCCTGTATGTTTAAATGTTATAGACGTTCTGGCCAGTTGATTTTTGTATGTTTGTTGGTGTTTGTAGACTAGCGAAACGAATCCCATTATAAATTGCACGGTTTGCCTGTGAGGTGTAAATCAACAGCGTCGTAAAGGTTTACGTTTACACAATACCAAACTTACTCACATTACGCGCCTATCGAGAGTTATCGCATAACCTCGAAATTACTTTCTACGATGGTGGCAATTTGCATTCGTGTGAGATCACTGCCGAGATAATTACTTTGAATGTCAAAAAGATGTAGTTTTAATATCGTCTCTATTAGCCCGGTGGTTAGGTAATTATGGTGCAGATGACAACGCGCGGGGGAAACAGATGGCATTTGCTTACTGTGATTCACAAGGTAAACAAAGAGGCCGCGAGGAGCGCCTGGCAGGCAGGGCCGCGTGACTGCAGGGGCGCCCAGAGGCGCGCGGAGTACAGAGAAGCTTAGGTGAAAAAGGGAAAAACACGACTAAAGAGTGAAAGGTGTTCCGTTCAGGTATACGTCTCTGTAGTGAAAGACTGGAGTTTGTTGTTTAGAAAGAGCAACCGTAGGCCTAGCATATAGTCGATCCCGAACAGATGGAGACGTTTAGGCTGAAGCAGGCTATAGACATATGGCTGGTATTTTGCAAACTTAACTTTATCTGAATTCTAAACATGCACATTTATGCAATCAGTATTTTTCATTAATCAATTGGACTTTAGCCGACGTTAAAATAGTTTATTTATTTACAATGATAATGAATTTGGCCAATAAAAAATATAAATTTTAAATATAGACTTTTAAAATATTTTATATGGAGGATTTTTATTTTAAATTGAATTTAATCATAATACAATCTAACGAATTATATCTAGCCTATAAAAAGCTCGATGGATGCATAACATTTTATAAATAAAATGACTGAGGCTTTGTGAATTAATCTTTATAATTGTTGGACGTTTAATTGTTTTGGCTATTCCTTTGCGGACAGTGTGGTTGTGCCTGTGCCATTTTCTTTCGGACCTAATTTATAGACATTGTTTGACTTATGAGAAATAGCAGATCTAAGCTTTGCAGTAAATATGAAAGTAGCTGGTCGAGCTCCGGGGCTCAGCGGCGACAGGGGCATATTTAGTCCGTGTGTGAGGAGCCAGGAGGCGGACTGAATGACCACATTTCCTGTGTTTGTTGGGATAGAAGCAGCACATTCGAAGAGCGCACAATAATAATTACATTTTAACAATAATTTTGCTTGTTAATAATTTGTATAGCTTCTTATGAAGTGTCTAAATATATATTTCTACGAAAAATGACAAATTTAATTAGATAAAAGAACATCTAGCTATTTTACTTTTGTCAAAATATCTAAAAATATATGTATAAAAAATATAGGCCAATACCAACGTTTTCTTTAGTAGGCTCAGTCGGTAACAAACTAAAAAGAAACAGCGCAGCAATGACCTTTAAATCATTGCCAACAAATGTTTTTTTTGCCAATTGCTTGTCTTCAATTGATTCGGGAATTACATTGACATATAACAGGCCTTGCTTGTTTTCTGACGAGAAGCCATAGTGACAAGCAGCAATTATTTCCGGATATTCTTTAAAATATTTCAAAGAACAAAGTAGCACAATATGCCAAGCTAAAGATGACGTTTAAGATAGTGGGTTGTTTTCCCAGGGTCATTTTTGACACCTAGTCAATTACTCACAGGTTGTTGTCGTCCGTTGGGGTTATAACGTTGTTATGCTGTCAAAATAAATTAGCCGATAGGCCTGCACTAGTATGCGTTAATTATTATTTTTAATAATAACTATTACACAAACAACAAATCAAAATACTAATTTTGATATAAACGTTTGGCTTTGCCTATATCTTTTATATCCTTGAACAATCACTTGCTGAGTTTGTGATGATTCATTTTGCACAATGATCTTGATGTTTACATATTCCGCCTACGACATTCAATTTGACTTTGATTATTTCGAAGAGAAAATACAAAATTTGATTTTCCCTTTAAATAATTTAAATATATATATAGACTATAAGAAAGTTCGATAATTTTGAAAAGACTATCGAAATTGAAAGTATTTGGTAGTTTGTCCCTCTTTACAAGCTTAAATAAATGCTTTTAGAATGATGATAATCGTCAAAATAAAGATACAGTTTTTATAGTGAATAAGTCAGGCTTTTCTGTCAAACGCGGGCTGAAATACTGCTTTGAGTTAATAGGTTGAAGCTACTCACCTTTTCAGCCGAGGGATCCAACGGGAAGTGACGCCATGGATACCTCTAATTAGCACATACTGTTTCGAAAAAAAGGCTATATGTTACTTTGACCTTTACAATTGGAGGAACTAATTGTTAAACTGAGTAAATTGAAATTGAGTACAACATATGCAACTGTAATAAATAATATTATAAAATAGACCAATTATTTAATGTCCATTTCCTGAACGTAATTTTTAAATATTGTGGTCTTGGTTACATGTATTTAATTGCACAACATTGCCTACAGTAGGGCTAAGTATTTATTGCATTATAGGATGTTTTCTTTGCTATTGAACTGAACTGGAGAGATAGGCGTATTTTTGTGTTTGAGCGCTCCAGGATTCTCCTGTAGATTCTAAACACTTATTTGTTATTTCAGAAAGAACTCTGGTGGACACAGTTGAAAAAACACATACTAGCCAATCAGATTGCTCCTTACCCCTTTGGCCAATGACAGGCGCCACATTGTTGTCAAATTTGTCTAATGAAAACGTAGGAGCAACAATAGAGAGAGGAGAGAGAGATCTGTATCCACTCACAATCTCCTGAGGAAGTTAGTGTCTCGCACTTCTGCGAGTAGCAACCTCTTCTCCTTCCGGACAAGAAAAGAAGCAGCATAAGCTTTTAACGGCATTTCAAAAACCTTTCGTTGGATTCTAATTCTACTGTAACTTACTTTAAAGCTTGTTTTTTTCTCTGCAATTCAGGTCATTTTAGTTGTATTTGTTTTATTAAACAAATTTGAGAAGTTAAATTTAACAGCAAGCGGCAGTGTCTGAAGCTTTTAAGCCCGCTGCTTTTGAGTTTATGGACAGAGCATTAGTAAATCGCTAATCGTTACACGTTTCCTGGACATGACAACTGTTTAATTTGGGTGAACCATCAGCGTAAGGCTCTTAAGTTATAGTTTATTCCACGGCCTCCAAGGAAACGTCGACATATAATAGTGCTTTTCTATCCGTAAAGTTTAGTTTTAGTTGGTGAAGAATGGATTTGAGACCGGAGCACCCTGCAGTATCATCGGGGTCCCAAGTCCACCCCTCAGCTGCCGCCTCCATCTCTGTCCCCGTGTCCATGGCCAGCACTCTCTTGCGCGGCCCTCCGCTCCTCCTGCGCGCCACCGAGAAGTATCCCCGGACCCCCAAGTGTGCCCGCTGCAGGAACCATGGTGTTGTTTCGGCGCTTAAGGGACACAAACGATACTGCCGCTGGAAGGATTGTATGTGCGCCAAGTGCACCCTGATAGCAGAGAGACAGCGCGTCATGGCAGCGCAAGTGGCGCTGAGGCGGCAGCAAGCTCAGGAGGAGAACGAAGCCCGCGAATTGCAGCTATTGTACGGGACGGCTGAAGGGCTCGCGCTGGCCGCAGCTAACGGCATCCTCCCACCGCGTCAAAACTACGAGGTTTACGGTTCAGGAAACAGTGAAAGTAATTCGGGTAAGTTAATCAAAATGTCACAAATTCTCAAAAAGTACTATTAGTTTCAAAGGCTTCATACAAATCTGGTTTCCATAAACTATGATTTGTCAATGATGACTATTTATTGATGATAGTGTTTTTTTCTTCTTTAATAATTGCCTATTTATTTGTTAATGTTTGCGTCAATAACAAGTGTATACATTGTTTAAGTAGCCTCACCAGTATCATATATTGTGAATTGAATTTGGTGTGATGTTTGTTTTCATATTTATTCGTACTGAATAGATCAAAAATATTTTCGATTTTTCGTTCAGTATATAACAAATCTCAGTAAAATAAATTCAAGAATAATTTATTAATGAATGAGGAATATCCAAAGTTAAATTTAGAATATATGTTGTCATGTATGAATACAAGTTACAGTGAAAGTCCATGATATTTGACAGTCTGTAGACAAACAACAGGTGTGTTTATTTCCGTCCATAGTGCCAGAGTCATTTCTCATCCAATCAGTTTCTTTGTTTTCTTCTTCTCTCAGACTCAAGCCTTCAGAAGTATGAGCTCTTCCCTAAATCCCAGCTGTCCAGTTCCCTGAGCTCACAGCAGAACCTGGGGAAGTCCGTCTCCACGGACACCGAGTCGGTACCGGGCCTGTCCTCCCCGGATGGTCGTCACGGCGGCTCCGGTTCTGAGAACGGCGACGGCGAGTCTTTCATCAGCTCTCCCGTCCCCAAGCCGCTGAAAGACGGAGAGGACACCCCCGGTTCTGTCAGCCCGTTGGGCTCCGAGTCCGGCTCCGACACGGACAAAGACGACCCCGAGCCCTCGCCGTCCTCCATGGCTGCCGCCGCCGCCTCCAGACATATGAACGCCATCGACATCCTGACGCGAGTGTTCCCCAGCCACAAGCGCTCCGTGCTGGAGCTGGTCCTGCAGGGCTGTGGGAAGGACGTGGTGCAGGCCATCGAGCAGATCCTCAACAACAACAGCCACCACAGCCATGGTGCCGGAGGAGCAGGAGGAGCAGGAGTCAGCAAACCCAGCAGCCTGCTGGAGGAGGCCTGGACCACAGAGAGGATCCTCCACCAACAGCCCTCTCTCTCCTCTTCGTCCTCCTCCTCCTCCTCCTCCGTCCCCAGACCCATGCTGCCAGGAGCCATGACACTGAGTAACCGCTCGGCCTTCTCCCCACTGCAGCCCAACGGGCCTCACTTTGGGGCTGACCCAGGGGCCTACTCTCTGGGCACGCCCCTGGGCCTGAGCCCCCTCCGGCTGGCCTACTCAGCCCACAGCCGGGGCCTGGCCTTCATGGCTCCCTACTCCACCACCGGCCTCATGCCCACGTTGGGCTTCAGACCGCCCATGGACTACGCCTTCAGCGACCTGATCCGAGACCGGACTCTGCTGCACAAAGAGCAGGGCTACGCGGGGGGGCTGTATGGCCCGCTGGTCAACAACACCCCCGACAGCAAGCCGTGACTCCCTGAGACCCGTAGAGGAAACACTTAGTGTTAGTGTCATCTAAATGGGATGTTCAAAACAAAACAACATTCCATGAGTGAGCTGGGGGGAGACAGTGTTCCATGGTCATAAGTGTTGAATGTTCTGAGGAAGAATAGGCGACATGTTTTCAACTGTTTGGATCTGTAAATAATAATAATTGTTATAATTATATCTGAAACAAAAGTTAAAAATGATAGCCTCTATTTGCTTAATAAAGTTATAGGCAAACTAAACTCACTTAAAATGTAGGCTATGTAACTAATTTCACAGACTTAATTTTCCATGTATAGAAAGTGTTTAAATATTATATTGTAAACTTCCTTATCGGTCAAAGTTTAGAAATCTCACTTGCGTCTCAAGGGCAGACGGACTTTTAGTACTGTGGCTCCCTATGCATTTGGAAGTAAAAAGATGATACAATCTCACAGGCATTTAGTTTCCCGACGTAAGTGGCGTTTTGTTTTCGTTTTGTTATAGAGGGCGTCTTATTTGAATTATAAGCCTCTCAGTCCTTCGAACTATAAGGCCTTGAACGCACATTCCATTTTTGATCAATTGGTGCACAAAATGTGAAACCCAAAAACCAGTTTGTCCGTTAATCATGGCGTGTTTAACAGTTTGTCCGTTAATCATGGCGTGTTTAACAGTTTGTCCGTTAATCATGGCGTGTTTAACGATAGTTTTAGCATAAAAAAGGTGAACGGAACTAACAATAGGCGTCACATTGCCCTGCGCAACACGTTTTACGTTGAAAGGTTGGTCTATCAACCTTCCGATATTTTATTAAGGTTATGGATTAATTAACTTTACTATTATAAATTGTAAATGTAGGAATTCAGCAAAACCACTAATTACATGATTATTCCTGTTTTCTTCCGTTCTCTTTGTAATATTTCTCCCTCCACCAGGCATATCTTGCATATAATTGGTTATTTTTTGTGACCTTAGACTTTTTTTTTTTATTGTTTATCATCCGCGATACTTCTTTATTTTGTGAAATGGGATTTGTCAAGTGCTGGATCATGTCAAGTTTTCTTCAAATGTTGCAAACTGTGCTGTCATATTGTATGAATTGCTGGAAATAAATGTTATTTTATACGAAAAACAAAAGCCACAATGTTGTATTACATTTTTTTTGTATTTAACTTTTATATGGGGGTGACAAAAAATATTTTGCAAGACTACTGCTATTTACTAACTACAACTTTCCGTATTTCCATATTTTTTTTGTAGAATTCTCAGTTATCAGCTAGCGTAATTTTGGGGGGGCGTTCCACCCTACCTCTAAACGACTAATAGCAATAATGATACTGATTTATAGTGAGTTATTATTATTATTATTATTATTATTATTATTTGTGACTCTAATACCTTTCGCGGCTTGATTGTAGAAGGAGTCTCACGAGCAGGCAAAGCGTAGGCATTATTTCTTTAATAATAATAATAATAAAAAAAAAAATAATAATAATAATAATATGATTATTATCATTATTATTAAATCCCTTTGCTAATATTTAAAAGCGCATCTTGAAATTATATTCTTATCCTGCTCATAGGTTTTTTTTGTCGTTGCTTAATGACAGATTCTTTAGAAAGGAACCCTAATATTGTTATAATATGGCTTTTTCCTGAATGAAAGAAAAGCATACATATATTATTCAAATCAACGTACAGGCCTATGTGTAGAGCGGATCAGTTTCGCTCATTCGAATATGGTCTTTGAACGGTTTATCTCACTAACTCTGTTGGTTTGAACCTCACGTTCATTACTTTTTGTCTTTAGTCTGGTCGATACTATTGATGAAACCTATTTGGTACTGAAGTTATGTATTTTTCTAACGAGTCCAAACTCCGTTTGGCAGGATCTTTTTTTTTCTTCACAGGATATTGCTCCAGTTAGACTTGCATGCTGCAGGTTGATGCCTACGCTTTGCCTGCTCGTGAGACTCCTTCTACAATCAAGCCGCGAAAGGTATTAGAGTCACAAAGCATTCAGTGTTTTCAGGCTGGTGAAACGATTTGAAATATGAGGCAGTAAGGAAACGTAATCTTTTTCTTTCTTTCTTTCTTTTTTTCTTTCTTTCTTTCTAATGAAAAATATAGGCTACCCAACGGTTCATTCTCCAACGCCAATATTACAATGTCAACACAGTCGCTTCCAGCGCGCCCTCATATTTAATGACACGGGGAAGGAAACCGTACACCGCACATAGAGGCACAATATTACACATTTCATAAAGTGTGTTTATTTTGCTACTAAACCTTTCATAAAATTACTTCCCACAATGAATTAAGTCTACAGCTTAAAGGGCATTTTTTTTGTGACAACTGTCCGTTTAGGAAAGAGGATGTAAAACAATATGTTTTACAGGCTTTAAAGGCCTGTATTTAGGCCTGTAGGTTGGTGTTTAGGCGTAATGAGACAAGGCTTATTCAAAATGTGGAATTGTAAAGTGTAAGTCAATGGGTTTGTGAATTTAATGAATGACATTTGTATTACAATCATTCCAATTCCTTTTTAGTTAAAAATAGATTAATGTATATCATGGCTGCCACACTAATCCACAACACTTTGAAATTGTGTATGGTCTATGTGATCAAACTAGTATTCTAAACATAAATCAAAAACGTTTAAACGCCATCTTCGTGCTGACATAGAACGCAATTCCCAACATATTGCTTAAACTTTAACTCGATCGGAATAGCCAAATTCACTAATAGGTCGATGGGTTTAGGAACGCCATGGGGTTGAAAAGTTATACCTTTACTTGAAGTGTATACCAAAACTCTTGTTGCTGCTCTTTCTGCCGTACCTTTTAGTTGTTGGCCGTTAAGCAATTAGAGATAAGCTGCCTATTTCTTGAGTTGTGCGCTTGAGAACTGTTTTGCCGGCGGCGCGATCTAGCGTTCATTGGCTGTTATAACCCTATACAGCAGCTATACCGAGAACGATGCGCGATGCATAGCCAACATTCTTTTCTTTAACTTAAATTATAGTGACGTGTTGCCCAATAAAGTTACATGCAGAAAAATATTTATGACGCTTAAATATGTAGGCTATCATAAGTATGCATACTTTTGGCAAGTATGCAATTCAATAATTTTTATAAATTTTATTGCGCATGGTATTTTATTCATGCAGATTTTTCGGGGGGTTGTATGAATTAAAAATGCTTGTCTGTGATCGCAATAATTTACCAATTGTACAAGTTAATTGTTGCTAAATCTTAATCCCCTGTCAAATAGGTAAGAATGAACGCAATAACTGATATAAGACAACAAGAATACATGATTCAAACATAGCCTACTATAGCTTACCTTACGCACAGGTGCATATACTTGATTAAGATAGCTCACCTTAGTGGAGTACAGGTAGCCTACATGATTCAAACATGTATCAAATATATAAAATATTTTTTTCCATATGGTTGGGTGGTCGGGATTGTGGTTAGACCTATAGGTTGGGTTTGGGGCGTTAAACAAAATTTAGTTTAAAAATTGTTCTTGTAAACATCCAGTTGGATATGAGTTTTATTACTGAGTTTTAAATTATGTGCACACGTAGCCTATTTAATTAGCACTGCAGCTTTTTGAATATGTAAATACTGAGTTCATGACAAGCAGGTGCGTTAAAATCGAGTGTGAACCATGACGTATAGGTCATCTTGGCGGCAGCATCACTCAAACCAAACATCTACAGACCTCAGCAGCTTGATTAAAGTGTGAGCAAAAACATCTACAGACCTCAGCAGCTTGATTAAAGTGTGAGCAAAAACATCTACAGACCTCAGCAGCTTGATTAAAGTGTGAGCAAAAACATCTACAGACCTCAGCAGCTTGATTAAAGTGTGAGCAAAAACATCTACAGACCTCAGCAGCTTGATTAAAGTGTGAGCAAAAACATCTACAGACCTCAGCAGCTTGATTAAAGTGTGAGCAAAAACATCTACAGACCTCAGCAGCTTGATTAAAGTGTGAGCAAAAACATCTACAGACCTCAGCAGCTTGATTAAAGTGTGAGCAAAAATAATTTGATTGAACTTTCGTTTTAATTTTAGCTTTAAATCAATGTGACACAAAAATGATTCCATATAGTTGCGGTTGCATTCTGAGTCCGCGTGTAAAAGCTATTGCAAAGCCAACAGTGCTTCCTTGTGGTCACAACAAGAAACGACACGGTTCACTATCATGCTCAATTCCATTGAGGACGCATTATGGCATTTAGACCTCCGCTATGTCTAGTTAAGAATTATCCCCGTGAAGTCGCGTTCAGAACCTTTTGTATGGGGTCATTATTGTAGCAAAACTATTTGCAAATGCGTGTGGAGAGTTGTGTATCTGTATCTCAATCCGTGCGTGCGTAATCAGGTTTGTAAGTGTATAAAAAATATCCGTCTGTATTCAGATTTGCAAGTGTATTGAGAGTTGTATATGTGTAGACAAATCTGTAAATGCGTGCATAGATCTGTAAATGTGTAGACAAATCTCTAAATACGTACGTGGATATTAATGGCTTAAAGTCTAAGTATTTTGCTGCAAGAGCTGAAAATACAGACAAGCATAAATTACAACTCACGCGGGCCTCTCAATTGGATGTGTATTTACACGTGACTTCTGCTACACTTCTGCCATGGCGGAGATCTGCATTCTCGAGATCTGTGCGTGTATAGCGATTTGTCTGTGTCGAGATTCGTCTGTGTGACAGAGATCCGTCCGTGTGGCGATTCGTCTGTGTGGCGATTCGTCTGTGTGTCTCAGTAGAAATTTCTGGGACTCCCAAAGTGCACTTCGAAATGTTACATCCAATCAACGCGTTTATAATAATGTCACATGAGCCGGTAAATAAGCTCTGAACTAGGCCACATCTTAAACTATAGGCCTACTGATTATACAATGTAATTATTTGCACTATAGGCAACTTATGCATTATCAAAAGCTGCTGCAGTCTAGTTACTATAGACTACTTCACTATTGGTTTTACTGTAGACCGTGCAGTGCTAGGTTAGGCCCTATAATTTTTGTTAATTCTGATATAAATAACCATATAGCCCCTCAGGCTTACTGTAGAATCATACGCACTTCTGATGAAAAAGACACATTTTGTGTGAGCCAAAATGTGTTTATTAAAATAACTTTCGCGATGCCAATATAACATGGCCAGTTGTGCCCCTCACAACTCTTCTACAATTTCTTTAGTATTTGTCTATCAAATTTCTCTTGCTCACTTATTAAAAAGCAAGGAAAGTTGGATAGCTGGAGATTTAACGGTTTACACTTTCATTAGTAGCCCAAGTATAACGTTACCTTAACTTAGCTAAATCAATACTGCGTTCGAGAGCAATAACTTAAAACGTTAACATCTCCAGAAATTTTGCAAGAAATTGCAAAACAATCGACCATTAGCATATCGTTCAAGTTTCATACTTTTCAACTGAGACACAGCTACGCACATCGACACACAGACAAATCGCCACACAGACGGATCTCCGTCACAGACGAATCTCGACACAGACAAATCGCTACACACGCACAGATCTCGAGAATGCAGATCTCCGCCATGGCAGAAGTGTAGCAAAAGTCACGTGTAAATACACATCCAATTGAGAGGCCCGCGTGAGTTGTAATTTATGCTTATCTGTATTTTCAGCTCTTGCAGCAAAATACTTAGACTTTTAGCCATTAATATCCATGTACGTATTTACAGATTTGTCTACACATTTACAGATCTATGCACGCATTTACAGATTTGTCTACACATGTACAACTCTCAATACACTTGCAAATCTGAATACAGACAGATATTTTTTATACACTTACAAACCTGATTACGCACGCACGGATTGAGATACAGATACACAACTCTCCACATGCATTTGCAAATAGTTTTGCTACAATATAATGACCCCATACTTTTGATCGACATTTAGTGGATCCACTTTGCTTGGTGAATGTTCTTACAGGGTTGGATTAGGTGATCAGCTTATGTTTAGGCTTAACATGACTATTTATTGCTGCCCCCCTAGCGGCTGGGCCCCAGAAAGCTGTCTCCTTTATACCCAGATCTACAGAACTAGTCTGGCACAATCATTATTTGTTTGTTGTGCTACAAGAACGCGAACAAATAAATAAAATAATGTGCAGTATTTTATGTTCCGATAGAGGGGCAGAGATGGGCAGAGGATAATTCTTTATTATAGATGTCCCTAGTATTGCATTATTGTAAATGAATCAACTCCCAACAAAATAGTTATTGTTACAGGGGTTTGGGTTTAAGCAGACGAGTAGAAGCTCTTCGAAATGGAAACAGTTCTATCCATGGCATTGAGCAGAAACTCCACCCATCTGATATCAAAGTGTGGTAAGACTTTCAATAAGTTGATTCAAGATTGACATTCTTTTTCATGTGCGTATTTTTGTCTTCACCTTAAAGCATATTATTTGAGACAGGGCTGCAGTAAAGCCTTTGATCTGTTCTTTCCAGACTTAACTTCACTCTTTACCACTACTCTATGATGTAACGCTAGAGGTGTCTTTACCACTACTCTCTATGATGTAACACCAGAGGTGTCTTTACCACTACTCTCTATGATGTAACGCTAGACGTGTCTTTACCACTACTCTCTATGATGTAACACCAGAGGTGTCTTTACCACTACTCTCTATGATGTAACACCAGAGGTGTCTTTACCACTACTCTCTATGATGTAACACCAGAGGTGTCTTTACCACTACTCTCTATGATGTAACACCAGAGGTGTCTTTACCACTACTCTCTATGATGTATCACCAGAGGTATCTTTATCACTACTCTCTATGATGTAACACCAGAGGTGTCTTTACCACTACTCTCTATGATGTAATGCCAGAGGTGTCTTTACCACTACTCTCTATGATGTAACGCTAGACGTGTCTTTACCACTACTCTCTATGATGTAACGCTAGAGGTGTCTTTACCACTACTCTCTATGATGTAACGCTAGAGGTGTCTTTACCACGCCACCACTCTCTATGATGTGACCCATACCCCTTACCATTTACCTAACATACCCCTTACCATTTACCTAACATACCCCTTACCATTTACCTAAGATACCCCTTACCATTTACCTAACATACCCCTTACCATTTACCTAACATACCCCTTACCATTTACCTAACATACCCCTTACCATTTACCTAACATACCATACCCCTTACCATTTACCTAACATACTCCTTACCATTTACCTAACATACCATACCCCTTACCGTTTACCTAAGATACCCCTTACCGTTTACCTAACATACCCCTTACCATTTACCTAACATACCCCTTACCATTTACCTAACATACCATACCCCTTACCATTTACCTAACATACCATTTACCTAACATACCCCTTACCGTTTACCTAAGATACCCCTTACCATTTACCTAAGATACCCCTTACCATTTACCTAACATATCATACCCCTTACCATTTACCTAACATACCCCTTACCATTTACCTAACATACCATACCCCTTTCCATTTACCTAACATATCATACCCCTTACCATTTACCTAACATATCATACCCCTTACCATTTACCTAACATACCCCTTACCATTTACCTAACATACCATACCCCTTACCATTTACCTAACATACGGGTAAAGACTAGGGTCCTAGAAATGAGGTCCTAGAACTGCAGCTAAAGCTAAACTGCTTTGCTGACACCACAGAGAAAGCTTGCTTTAGCCCAGTTACAGTAGCTACTTCAGTGGACTGCTTTGCTAACACCACAGAGAAAGCTTGCTTTAGCCCAGTTACAGTAGCTACTTCAGTGGACTGCTTTGCTAACACCACAGAGAAAGCTTGCTTTAGCCCAGTTACAGTAGCTACTTCAGTGGACTGCTTTGCTAACACCACAGAGAAAGCTTGCTTTAGCCCAGTTACAGTAGCTACTTCAGTGGACTGCTTTGCTAACACCACAGAGAAAGCTTGCTTTAGCCCAGTTACAGTAGCTACTTCAGTAGCTAGGCAAGTGCAGTGTAACTGACGTGACGACTTGTTGACAAACTAGACTGTTGCATAACTTAAAGGTGCAGTATGTAGTTCTAGAGAATTGGGGAAAAATTTGCAAGAATTTGAATCACAACACTCAAAAAAGCCACCTCCTGAGTCTTTGGTCCCCCCTATCCCTCTCAAAGGCCCATCCCACACATGCCCGTGCGCGCTCTGACTTGTGTTGTGCACATTTTTGGTTCTCACCAACAACGCATATAGCGATGTCTGATTCCGATGTGAGAAACAAAAGAATCCCGAACATCGTAAACGATCTAAAACTGAGTGGTTCACACCAAAGCAAAGAGCAGAGACACAAACGTCCGTTTCCATAGTAACGACATAGTTAGCTAACGTTAACAAAAACAATTTCATAATTGTATTCCCCTATTAGTATGAGCTAGTGCATGACAATCGTTTTTATTTAGCTGCAGTTGGCACCATCGCTACAATACGTTGCCGAGTATGTCCAACATATGTATGTAAACGAATAATGCCTTTTTTGACAAATCTGGCGCGATACTTCCTAACGTTCTAAAACTGCATTTGGCGATTTGACAAGCCAAGTTTTTTGCAACGGCATTCAGCTTCCTTACAACTAGTTCACACCGCTGCTACTTTTGTCTGCGACGCGAATTGTAACAACAAGCTTGTTTGGAGGGTGACGCTGTGAGCAGACCTGTATTTTACCTAGGAGTGTGCACGCGAGGTGATTGACAGGCAGGTAGCCCTTACTCCTTGCAAAAAACTCCCCTGATTGGTTAGGGAGGGGCGGGCGTCCCTAGATTTTTTAAAAGCTGAATACAGGGCCCAAGGCACTCATATAGCGCACCTTCTCTCTGAGCGTTTGGTTTAATGATATCCTCCAGGAGGTATGTAATAAACGTAAAAAACATAAAAAAAATTATTTGTGGCTAGAAAATGAAACTTACATACTGCATCTTTAATTGATAGCAGATATAATTTTGTGTTGGAGGACAATCAGAGAGGCACATCTATTGTTGGATTGAAATGGAGAGATGTTTTCCAGGGTGCATTTATTTGTTGTTGGATTTGTTTACTCTTCTCAAAACCAGTGTTGGAGACTGTTTGGACTGAGCCTCCCTTTAGCTGCCTACATTACCCATGCACTCTCATATCAGTAGTCTACTTTTAGCTGCCTACATTACCCATGGACTCTCATAACGGTAGTCTACCTTTAGCTCTCTACATTACCCATGGACTCTCACAACGGTAGTCTACCTTTAGCTGCCTACATTACCCATGGACTCTCATAACGATAGTCTATGCTCGGGGACAATGTAGCACCAGTGGACCACTGCGCTAATTTGTCATTCTTTACTGTCAATCTATAGCTCCTTCGGAAGCAACAAGAATAGTATTTGCCTTTTAAGTGCGATGCATTTCTAAATATCTCCAGTCTTCTTTACGGTTTAGAGTTTGAATTCGAACCTGAACCGAAAATGAAATTACGTCACATAAAAAACACAAGTCATCTTTATTGACATCAAAGTTTTCACAACATTTTTCTTTCCTTTTTATGAACTAATAGAAAACAGATTGTGTGTTTTTATGCAGTAGAACAGGGAACACCTCAGCAAGGTTCATAGACAGCAACAAGAGAGAGATGAGCGTCCTGGACATCACACACTCTGCCTCTGAATCCTCCTTTGTGGAGCCTAGCCAGAGACACACTCTGCTTCTGAATCCTCCTTTGTGGAGCCTAGCCAGAGACACACTCTGCCTCTGAATCCTCCTTTGTGGAGCCTAGCCAGAGAGACACTCTGCCTCTGAATCCTCCTCCATGGTGGAGCCTAGCCAGAGAGACACTCTGCCTCTGAATCCTCCTCCATCATGGAGCCTAGCCAGAGAGACACTCTGCCTCTGAATCCTCCGCCATGGTGGAGCCTAGCCAGAGAGACGTGGTGTTTATGCTTCCCTGACAGACACGTTTGAGGGCCTGTTCTAGGGCACGTCGTTAAAATGGAGGATGACGAAAGAGAAACAGCTGGTTTAATTTATCGGCTGGTTAATGAGACACATGGATGTTAAATCAATTAGAAGCATGTCTCTATAGAGATGGTGGTTTACTGACCACTGCTTCTGAAGCAGCAATAGGACCACACAGACACTTTGGAACATTAACCGAACACTAATCTGAACCATGGTTAGTATACAGCATCCAGGCATTAGACTGTATGTGCTGTAGAGCATCCAGGCTTTAGACTGTATGTGCTGTAGAGCATCCAGGCATTAGACTGTATGTGCTGTAGAGCATCCAGGCATTAGACTGTATGTGCTGTAGAGCATCCAGGCTTTAGACTGTATGTGCTGTAGAGCATCCAGGCTTTAGACTGTATGTGCTGTAGAGCATCCAGGCTTTAGACTGTATGTGCTGTAGAGCATCCAGGCTTTAGACTGTATGTGCTGTAGAGCATCCAGGCTTTAGACTGTATGTGCTGTAGAGCATCCAGGCTTTAGACTGTATCTGGCATAGAGCATCCAGGCTTTAGACTGTATGTGCTGTAGAGCATCCAGGCATTAGACTGTATGTGCTGTAGAGCATCCAGGCTTTAGACTGTATGTGCTGTAGAGCATCCAGGCTTTAGACTGTATGTGCTGTAGAGCATCCAGGCTTTAGACTGTATGTGCTGTAGAGCATCCAGGCTTTAGACTGTATGTGCTGTAGAGCATCCAGGCTTTAGACTGTATGTGCTGTAGAGCATCCAGGCTTTAGACTGTATGTGCTGTAGAGCATCCAGACTTTAGACTGTATGTGCTGTAGAGCATCCAGGCTTTAGACTGTATGTGCTGTAGAGCATCCAGGCATTAGACTGTATCTGGCATAGAGCATCCAGGCATTAGACTGTATGTGCTGTAGAGCATCCAGGCTTTAGACTGTATGTCCTGTAGAGCATCCAGGCTTTAGACTGTATGTGCTGTAGAGCATCCAGGCTTTAGACTGTATCTGGCATAGAGCATCAAGCCGTCAAAAAACTCTGCAGATAAACTTAAGGTTGGATTGCTGTGTTGTGATTGGTAGTTCGCTTTAGTGGGATAATTCCTCAGTGTCTCTCTGGTTGCGGACATGCTGTGTTGTGATTGGTAGTTGGCTTTAGCTGGCTAATAGTGTCTCTCTGGTTGGAGACATGCTGTGTTGTGATTGGTAGTTGGCTTTAGCTGGCTAATAGTGTATCTGGTTGGAGACCGCTGTGTTGCCAGGTCTCTGTTAGGTAATGAATGCTTATGTTCCTGGTGGACAGTAGATGGCGCTGTTGTTCGACGTTCCCCAATAATGCATTGATAATATTTTATTGTGAGGTTTGACGTTTTTTGATTGGACAGGCAGAGAAAAACAATGGACACTTAAACAGCATTTAGATCAGACCCAGAATCTCTACATACTGGATTACCAAATGCTGTTAGTTGTCTTGCTAGGTCATAGCTCACATAACCTGATGTAGGCTTCTGATATAGTTACTTCTTGA
>JAPMUY010003121.1:62500-70000 GCA_026901105.3 Galaxias olidus | reverse complement strand
AGGACATTCACAGACTTGTCCTGAAGCCACGCCTTTGTTATCTTGGCTGTGTGCTTAGGGTCGTTGTCCTGTTGGAAGGTGAACCTTCGCCCCAGTCTGAGGTTCAGAGCGCTCTGGAGCAGGTTTTTATCAAGGATCTCTCTGTACATTGCTGCATTCATCTTTTCCTTGATCCTGACAAGTCTCCCAGTTCCTGCCGCTGAAAAACACCCCCACAGCATGATGCTGCCACCACCATGCTTCACTGTAGGGATGGTATTGGCCAGGTGATGAGCAGTGCCTGGTTTCCTCCAGACATGACGCTTGGCATTCAGACCAAAGAGTTCAATCTTGGTTTCATCAGACCAGAGAATTTTGTTTCTCATGGTCTGAGAGTCCTTTAGGTGCCTTTTGGCAAACTCCATGCGGGCTGTCATGTGCCTTTTACTGAGGAGTGGCTTCCGTCTGGCCACTCTACCATAAAGGCCTGATTGGTGGAGTGCTGCAGAGATGGTTGTCCTTCTGGAAGGTTCTCCCATCTCCACAGAGGAACACTGGAGCTCTGTCAGAGTGACCATCCGGTTCTTGGTCACCTCCCTGACGAAGGCCCTTCTCCCCCAATTGCTCAGTTTGGCTGGGCGGCCAGCTCTAGGAAGAGTCCTGGTGGTTCCAAACTTCTTCCATTTGCGAATGATGGAGACCACTGTGCTCGTTGGGACTTTCAATGCTCCATAAAAAATGTTTAACCCTTCCCCAGATCTGTGCCTTGATACAATCCTGTCTCGGAGGTCTACAGACAATTCCTTGGACTTCATAACTTGGTTTGTGCTCTGACATGCACTGTCAACTGTGGGACCTTATATAAACAGGTGTGTGCCTTTCCAAATCATGTCCAATCAATTGAATTTACCACAGGTGGACTCCAAGCAAGTTGTAGAAACATCTCAAGGATGATCAGTGGAAACGGGATGCACTTGAGCTCAATTTTGAGTGTCACAGCAAAGGGTGTGAATACTTATGTAAATGTGATATTTAATTTTTTTATTTTTAATGCATTTGCGAAAAATTCCAAAACACTTTTGTCACTTTGTCATTATCCGGTATTGTGTGTAGAATGTTGAGAATTTTTTTTTATTTAATCCATTTTGGAATTAAGCTGTAACATAATAAAATGTGGAGAAAGTGAAGGGGTATGAATACTTTCCGGATGCACTGTATAATATGACCCAAGGGTCTTTCTGTGTGGAGTTTGCGTGTTCTCCCCGTGTTCGCGTGGGTTTCCTCCCACAGTCCAAAAACATGCAGGTTAATTGGTGACTCTAAATTGTCCGTAGGTGTGAATGTGAGTGTGAGTTGTTGTCTGTTCCTATGTGTCGGCCCTGTGATTGACTGGTGACCTGTCCAGGGTGTACCCTGCCTCTCGCCCTGTGTCTGCTGGGATAGGTTCCAGCCCCCCCGCGACCCTGTACAGGATAAGCGGTAAAGCTGATGGATGGATATATATATATTATATGTGAGAACAGATATTTAAATGATAAAATATATATGAGAACAGATATTAAATGATATAATATATATGAGAACAGATTTAAAATTATATAATATATATGAAAACAGATATTTAAATGATTTATATATAATATATATGAACAGATATTTAAATGATTTATATGAGAGACGAGCCACTAGTTTGATGATACTGAAGCCCTGCAATAACACAAAACATATTTAAAGAATGCCAACTACCATAAAACTAGATATTTCTATGGATTGTCAATCACAAGGGAAAAGGGCAGGGCTGCTGGGACATGTAGGCTGCTGGGACATGTAGGCTGCTGGGACATGTAGGCTGCTGGGACATGTAGGCTGCTGGGACATGTAGGCTGCATTAATCGTGGATGGTTAAGGTCAGGCACCTTGAACTCCAGCTCCATGGCAGTGAGGGAGTCTGCTCCGGGGGCCAGGCTGAGGTTCTGGATGTGGGCGTAGAGGTTGCGGGCGGGCACCTCCGTGTTGCCACAGGTAGCAGCCTCCAGCAGGACCTGGTGGATGAAGATGTACTGTTCCTCTGTCTGCACCATGTAGTTCCTCTGGGCCCGCATGCACGTCACATGACCATACACGTCCACCGAGCGCTCGTGCTTCATCCTCTCCAGCATGGCCTCGATGACAATGAAGCAGCCCGTCCTCCCCACACCGGCACTGAGACAAGAAATAACATGAAAACAACATGAAATAACATGAAAACAACATGAAAATAACACAAAAACAACACAAAAACAACACAAAAACAACAAGAAAACAACATGAAAATAACACAAAAACAACACAAAAATAACACAAAAACAACAACAACATGAAAATAACACAAAAATAACAAGAAAACAACATGAAAACAACATGAAAACAACACAAAAATAACATGAAAATAACAAGAAAACAACATGAAAACGTGAAAATAACGAGAGAATAACGTGAAAATAACATGAAAAAAACATTAAATAATATGAAAATAACATGAAAATGAGGAGCAATAACATGATAAAAGGTTCCATCATGATGATGCAGCAGCCTTTACCCCACACTGCCACTGAGACATGTGTATATAATATGTATTAAATATGTAAATAACAATATATAATATGTCTTAAATATGTATATAATATATTTAAATATATAAATATGTTTGTGATATTCATGGACGGGATCACACGGCGTAGCCGTGGGGGAGGGGGGCTGCGGGTTGGTGGGCAGAGGATTGCATCACTGCTTTTTGCAGATGATGTGGTCCTGATGGCATCATCGGTCTGCGACCTGCAGCACTCATTGGATCGGTTCGCAGCCGAGTGTGAAGCGGCTGGGATGAGGATCAGCACCTCCAAATCTGAGGCCATGGTTCTCAGCAGGAAATCGATGGACTGTCTACTCCAAGTAGGGAATGAGTCTTTACCCCAAGTGAAGGAGTTCAAGTATCTCGGGGTCTTGTTCTCGAGTGAGGGCAAAATGGAACGAGAGATGGGCCGGAGAATTGGAGCAGCGGGTGCGGTATTGCAGTCGCTTTATCGCACCGTTGTGACGAAGAGAGAGCTGAGCCAGAAGGCAAAGCTCTCCATCTACCGGTCTATCTTCGTTCCTACTCTCACCTATGGTCATGAAGGGTGGATCATGACCGAAAGAACGAGATCTCGGATAAAAGCGGCGGAAATGAGTTTCCTCCGGAGGGTGAGAAGTTCAGCCATTCGTGAGAAAGAGCCGCTGCTTCTTTGCGTAGAAAGGAGCCAGTTGAGGTGGTTCGGGCATCTAGTAAGGATGCCACCTGGCCGCCTCCCTAGGGAGGTGTTCCAGGCACGTCCAGCTGGGCGGAGGCCACGGGGCAGACCTAGGACCAGGTGGAGGGATTATATCTCCACACTGGCCTGGGAACGCCTTGGAATCCCCCAGTCAGAGCTGGTAAATGTGGCCCGGGAAAGGGAAGTTTGGGATGCCCTGCTGGAACGGCTACCTCCGCGACCCGACCCCGGACAAAGCGGATGAAGATGATGATGATGATGATAACTATGTACATATAATATATACTATGTATTAAATATGGATAATAACAATATATATAATAATGTATTATATTGTACAGTATTATAATATATTAATATGCACTGTATATATGTATTACTATGTATTGTCATGTATATATGGATTACTATGTATTGTCATGTATATATGTATTACTATGTATTGTCATGTATATATGGATTACTATGTATTGTCATGTATATATGGATTACTATGTATTGTCATGAATAAATATGTATTACTATGTATTGTCATGAATAAATATGTATTACTATGTATTTTTATGAATAAATATCTATTACTATGTATTTTTATGAATAAATATGTATTACTATGTATTGTCATGAATAAATATGTATTACTATGCGCTTTCATGTATAAATATGTATTACTATGTATTGTCATGTGTTACTATGTATTGTCATGAATAAATATGTATTACTATGTATTGTCATGTATATATGTATTACTATGTATTGTCATGTGTTACTATGTATTGTCATGAATAAATATGTATTACTATGTATTGTCATGAATAAATATGTATTACTATGTATTGTCATGAATAAATATGTATTACTATGTATTGTCATGAATAAATATGTATTACTATGTATTGTCATGAATAAATATCTATTACTATGTATTGTCATGAATAAATATCTATTACTATGTATTTTTATGAATAAATATGTATTACTATGTATTGTCATGAATAAATATGTATTACTATGCGCTTTCATGTATAAATATGTATTACTATGTATTGTCATGTATATATGTATTACTATGTATTGTCATGTGTTACTATGTTTTGTCATGTATAAATATGTACTACTATGTATTGTCATGTAAATATGTATTACTATGTATTGTCATGTATATATGTATTACTATGGATTGTCATGTGTTACTATGTATTGTCATGTATAAATATGTACTACTATGTATTGTCATGTATAAATATGTACTACTATGTATTGTCATGTAAATATGTATTACTATGTATTGTCATGTATAAATATGTACTACTATGTATTGTCATGTATATATGTGTTACTATGTATTGTCATGTGTATATATGTACTACTATGTATTGTCATGTATAAATATGTACTACTATGTATTGTCATGTATTACTATGAGCTTTCACGTATAAATATGTATTACTATGTATTGTCATGTATTCATATGTATTACTATGTATTGTCATGTATTCATATGTATTACTATGTATTGTCATGTATTACTATGTATTGTCATGTATTCATATGTATTACTATGTATTGTCATGTATTACTATGTATTGTCATGTATTATTATGCATTGTGATGTATATATGAGTACTATGTCATATATAAACAATGTGCTCTCATGTATAAATATGTATTACTATGTATTGTCATGTATTACTATGTGCTCTTATGTATAAATATGTATTACTATGTATTGTCATATATTACTATATATTGTCATGTACATATGTATTACTATGTATTCCTGTGATGATGCATCACTACATTGCACTGTGTGTGTCTCTGTCACTGTGTATGCGCGTTTCTGTGTGTATGTGTGTCTATTCACGTGTGTGTGTGTGTGTGTGTGTGTGTGTGTGTGTGTGTGTGTGTGTGTGTGTGTGTGTGTGTGTGTGTGTGTGTGTGTGTGTGTGTGTGTGTACCTGCGTACCTGCAGTGCACCACCATGGGCCCTGTGTCCGGGGGGTTGCAGGCCCTCACCCTGCGGAGGAAGCCCAGCGTGGGGGAGGGGTACTCGGGCACTCCGTGGTCCGGCCAGACCATGAACTGGAACTGACGCACCTCCCTCTTCTCACTGGAGCCACTCTGTGTGTGTGGAGCAGACAGGCTGATACACACACACACACACACACACACTAACACGCTAACACCCATAGCACCTCCCTCTTCTCACTGGAGGCACTCTGTGTGTGTGGAGCAGACAGGCTGATACACACACACACACACTAACACGCTAACACCCATAGCACCTCCCTCTTCTCACTGGAGCCACTCTGAGTGTGTGGAGCAGACAGGCTGATACACACACACACTAACACACGTACACACACACACACACACACACACACACACACACACACACACACACACTAACACGCTAACACACATAGCTGCTCCCTCTTCTCACTGGAGCCACTCTGTGTGTGTGGAGCAGACAGGCTGAAACACACACAAACACACACACTAACACGCTAACACACATAGCTGCTCCCTCTTCTCACTGGAGCCACTCTGTGTGTGGAGCAGACAGGCGGAAACACACTCACACACACACTAACACACTCACACACACACACCAACAAACATACATTCCAACACACACACGCTAACACACATAGCACCGCCCTCTTCTCACTGGAGCCACTCTGTGTGTGTGGAGCAGACAGGCTGATACACACACACACTGTCACACACACATACCTACACGCACACGGGCCGATTCACACTTACTAACACACACACACACACACACTAACGCACATACATACCACGCTCACTTAAGCCTGGTTTATACTTCTCCGTGAGCGCGTTAGCGAACTTAAACGTTCATTTGGCGCCTCCGTTCGCACAGTAGTTTGCCTACATACTTCAATGTAAGTTTAACAGGCCCACTAGGTGGCAGCGGCGCATTCAGTAATCCAGAATGTACAGAAAACCGTAGAAGAAGCACAGACACGGAAACTCTCGTTCATGTCCCGCGAAAGTATAAACAAAGAGACCGAAGGTTGCTCACTGCTTTTCATATTTTCTTATATCAAATCATATCAAGTTAATTTATAGAACACGTTTAAAACAAGCAGCGCTGACCAAAGTGCTGTACATTCACATACACACAGTTTATCAAACAGTACAGATAACAGTTGTAACATATGCAGCCTATATGTAGGCTACAAGCTAAGACTTGCTAAGTGCATAGAAAACCACTAATATGATTAGAAGGCTATCGAAAATCAGCCTATGTGCTCCAGTTCATTGTGTCATCTGCGTTTTCATTTGTTTGGATACAGCCAAAATATTACCGTATATCTACTTGCTTCCTACCCTGCTCAACCAATCAGCGATTGTTTGACGCACTGAGAAGACGCTTCGCGCGACGGGCTGTTAGGATTTGGGAGGACTCCCCGTCAACACGTCGGCGGGCCTCGGTGAGCTACACCTTCCCAGAAACCCCTGCGCTTCGAAGCGACGCAGAGCTGTTTACGTGCTGCTTCACAGAAGTATAAACCAGGCTTAACACACACACACACACACACACACACACACACACACACACACACACTAACACACAGACATACAACATTCACTAACACACATACAAACCAACACACACAGACACTAACACACATACATACCACATTCACTAACACACAGACACTAACACACATACATACCACATTCACTAACACACAGACACTAACACACATACATACCACATTCACTAACACACATACATACCAACACACACAGACAGACTAACACACATACATACCACACTCACTAACACAGATACAAACCAACACACACCACACACATACACTAACACACGTACATACCACACTCACTAACACAGATACAAACCAACACACACACAGACACTAACACACAGACATACCACATTCACTAACACACATACACTAACACACGTACATACCACACTCACTAACACAGATACAAACCAACACACACACAGACACTAACACACAGATATACCACATTCACTAACACACATACACTAACACACTCACTAACACACATACAAACCAACACACACAGACACTAACACACAGACATACCACATTCACTAACACACATACACTAACACACGTACATACCACACTCACTAACACACATACAAACCAACACACACAGACAGACTAACACACAGACATACCACACTCACTAACTCACATACAAA
>JAPMUY010003121.1:47500-55000 GCA_026901105.3 Galaxias olidus | reverse complement strand
ACAGAGGAGGAGAGACAGAGGAGGAGAAACAGAGGAGGAGAAACAGCAGAGGAGAGAGAGGAGAAACAGAGGAGGAGAGACAGAGGAGGAGGAGAGAGAGAGGAGGAGAGAGGAGGAGGAGAAACAGAGGAGGAGAAACTAACTTGGAGTATTCGGACAACTGGGCTGGCTGGAACCTGCAGGACAAAAACATGAAACAATAGTTCACTTCTGGTGTGTTTGATTCATGAACAGGGTCCGGCCTGGGGAACCCACACCACAGTGGAGACATACGTTTCTAAATACAGAGCTTGTTAGATTTGAAATACTCATGAATCTGTTGATGCATGCACTCTGTCCAGGGCTGAGAGGG
Organism: Galaxias olidus; assembly: GCA_026901105.3. Classification (NCBI taxonomy): domain Eukaryota; kingdom Metazoa; phylum Chordata; class Actinopteri; order Galaxiiformes; family Galaxiidae; genus Galaxias; species Galaxias olidus. Next base: position 54,648 of record JAPMUY010003121.1, on the reverse strand, counting down.
AACACTTGACAGCATGGGGGGGGGGGGGGTATATGCCATGGCTTCCCAGTCATAGAGATATGATATCTAGCAGAACTAAACTGAGATCAAACAGTTGAAGGATATGATTAATAAACTCAATGTTGTAAGCAGCTTTCTAGAACCAATCCAGCCTGACCCTTTGGGATCGAGGCCTTCCCTCCTGTCTGTTAGACCTCTACATTACTCTAAGTAGCTTTCTGTTACTGTTAGTCCTCTACATTACTCTAAGTAGCTTTCTGTTACTGTTAGTCCTCTACATTCACTCTAAGTAGCTTTCTGTTACTGTTAGTCCTCTACATTACTCTAAGTAGCTTTCTGTTACTGTTAGACCTCTACATTCACTCTAAGTAGCTTTCTGTTACTGTCAGTCCTCAACATTCACTCTAAGTAGCTTTCTGTTACTGTCAGTCCTCAACATTCACTCTAAGTAGCTTTCTGTTACTGTTAGTCCTCTACATTCACTCTAAGTAGCTTTCTGTTACTGTTAGACCTCTACATTACTCTAAGTAGCTTTCTGTTACTGTCAGTCCTCTACATTCACTCTAAGTAGCTTTCTGTTACTGTTAGTCCTCAACATTCACTCTAAGTAGCTTTCTGTTACTGTTAGTCCTCTACATTACTCTAAGTAGCTTTCTGTTACTGTTAGACCTCTACATTACTCTAAGTAGCTTTCTGTTACTGTATGTTAGTCCTCTACATTACTCTAAGTAGCTTTCTGTTACTCTCTGTTAGTCCTCTACATTACTCTAAGTAGCTTTCTGTTACTGTTAGTCCTCAACATTCACTCTAAGTAGCTTTCTGTTACTGTTAGTCCTCTACATTCACTCTAAGTAGCTTTCTGTTACTGTTAGTCCTCTACATTCACTCTAAGTAGCTTTGTGTTACTCTCTGTTAGTCCTCTACATTACTCTAAGTAGCTTTCTGTTACTGTATGTTAGTCCTCAACATTCACTCTAAGTAGCTTTCTGTTACTGTTAGACCTCTACATTACTCTAAGTAGCTTTCTGTTACTCTCTGTTAGACCTCTACATTACTCTAAGTAGCTTTCTGTTACTGTTAGTCCTCTACATTCACTCTAAGTAGCTTTCTGTTACTGTTAGTCCTCTACATTCACTCTAAGTAGCTTTCTGTTACTGTTAGTCCTCTACATTCACTCTAAGTAGCTTTCTGTTACTGTTAGACCTCAACATTCACTCTAAGTAGCTTTCTGTTACTCTATGTTAGTCCTCTACATTACTCTAAGTAGCTTTCTGTTACTGTATGTTAGACCTCTACATCACTCTAAGTAGCTTTCTGTTACTGTTAGACCTCAACATTCACTCTAAGTAGCTTTCTGTTACTGTATGTTAGTCCTCTACATTACTCTAAGTAGCTTTCTGTTACTGTATGTTAGACCTCAACATTCACTCTAAGTAGCTTTGTGTTACTCTCTGTTAGTCCTCTACATTACTCTAAGTAGCTTTCTGTTACTGTATGTTAGTCCTCAACATTCACTCTAAGTAGCTTTGTGTTACTCTATGTTAGACCTCTACATCACTCTAAGTAGCTTTGTGTTACTCTCTGTTAGTCCTCTACATTACTCTACTCTAAGTCCTCAACATTCACTCTAAGTAGCTTTCTGTTACTGTTAGTCCTCTACATTCACTCTAAGTAGCTTTCTGTTACTCTCTGTTAGTCCTCTACATTCACTCTAAGTAGCTTTCTGTTACTGTTAGTCCTCTACATTACTCTTACTTACTGTCAGTCAGAGTGTGGTGTGTCCTTCACACTACCTTGGGTCTATGTGTGTGTGTGTGTGTGTGTGTGTGAGTGTGTGTGTGTGTGTGTGTGTGTACCTTGGGTCTGGTGGTGGATCCTCCTCAGCTCCACTGGGTCAGAGCAGTGAGCCAGCAGAGAGTCTTTGACCGTGACAGAGAGCTCATCCTTAGACGACGGAGACGTACGCTTCCTACAGAGAGGAGAACCCAGGAGAACCCAGGAGAACACAGGAGAACACAGGAGAACACAGGAGAACACAGGAGAACAGAGGAGAACACAGGAGAACACAGGAGAACACAGGAGAACACAGGAGAACACAGGAGAACAGAGGAGAACAGAGGAGAACAGAGGAGAACACAGGAGAACACAGGAGAACAGAGGAGAACAGAGAAGAACACAGGAGAACACAGGAGAACACAGGAGAACAGAGGAGAACAGAGAAGAACACAGGAGAACACAGGAGAACAGAGGAGAACACAGGAGAACAGAGGAGAGAGAGATTAGAGGACCATGCATATGATCTAAATTCACAGTAAAGGATGAACCTACATTGAGATCTCTCTCCCCCTCTCTGTCTCTCTCTCTCTCGCTCTCTCTCTCTCTCTTTCTGTTCTTCCCCTCTATTCACTCTCACTATGCTTGTGTGTGTGTGTAAGTTTGTGTATGTGTGTATGTTAATGTGTGTATGTGTGTGTATGTGTGTGTATGTGTGTGTGTGTGTGTGTGTGTGTGTGTGTGTGTGTGTGTGTGTGTGTGTGTGTGTGTGTGTGTGTGTGTGTGTGTGTGTGTGTGTGTGTGTAATGCTAAAGTCAGTCCTGGATGTCTTATTAAGGATTACTGTGAAGATCAGCAGATTAACAGGATGCAGAAGCTCTCCTGCCTTAGGTACACGCACACACACACACACACACACACACACACACATTTTCCTCCCAAACAGCTGTCACCTCACACCAGCCACACCAGCCAGCAGCTCTCCCTACAGTCTGACCAAGCAGCACACAGCACACACACACAGGAGAGAGGGATGGAGGGAGGGATGGAGAGAGGGATGGATGGATGGATGGATGGATATATGGAGGGATAGAGAGGGGGATGGATGGAGGAAGGGATTTATGGAGGGATGAATAATATATGGGTGTCAGTGGAAGTAGCACTAACCTCTCCTGTTTGCTGCGTCCACACAAAGCGAGGGAGCAGCAGATAAGAAAGAAAGACAGAGAGGAAGAGAGGATTACAATAGTGTTAGTCAGCAGCAGGAATATCACACTCCCTGCCTCCGCCTCTCCATCCCCCTCTCCCCTCCTCTGTCCCTCTCCTATTCATCCTCTCACAGACCCTTAGCTTTATGCTTGGGATCCGGGCCCTGTCTCAACACTGTTTAGTTGTATGCTTGGGATCCGGGCCCTGTCTCAACACTGTTTAGCTGTATGCTTGGGATGAGGGCCCTGTCTCAACACTGTTTAGTTGTATGCTTGGGATCCAGGCCCTGTCTCAACACTGTTTAGCTGTATGCTTGGGATGAGGGCCCTGTCTCAACACTGTTTAGCTTTATGCTTGGGATCAGGGCCCTGTCTCAACACTGTTTTGTTGTATGCTTGGCATCTGGGCCCTGTCTCAACACTGTTTAGCCGTATGCTTGGGATCCGGGCCCTGTCTCAACACTGACAGAACGCAAGTGGGATGAGAGAGAGAGCGAGAGAGAGAGAGAGAGAGAGAGAGAGAGAGAGAGAGAGAGAGAGAGAGAGAGAGAGAGAGAGAGATGGGGAGGGAGAAACAGAGAGAGAGCGAGAGAGAGGGAGGGATGATAAACTAGTTGGTAAAGTGAGAAAAAGAGGCAGTCAGAAAGAGAGAGAGAGAGAGAGAGAGAGAGAGAGAGAGAGATAGAGGGAGAGAGAAGTAAAGGCTGACAAACGTTCTCAAACAAGGTGACAAACACAGATACATAGATATAAACAGATATACATAGATATAAACAGAGATACATAGATATAAACAGATATACATAGATATGAATAGAGATACAGACAGACCAGTAGACATAGAGAGACATAGAGACAGACAGACATAGAGACAGACAGACATAGAGACAGACATAGAGACAGACAGACATAGAGACAGATAGACATAGAGACAGATAGACATAGAGACAGACAGACATAGAGACAGATAGACATAGAGACAGACAGACATAGAGACAGATAGACATAGAGACAGATAGACATAGAGACAGACATAGAGACAGACAGACATAGAGACAGACATAGAGACAGACAGACATAGAGACAGACATAGAGACAGACATAGAGACAGACATAGAGACAGACAGACATAGAGACAGACATAGAGACAGACACAGAGACAGACACAGAGACAGAGAGAGAGAGCGACAGAGAGAGACAGAGACATAGAGAGGGAGAGAGAGAGAGAGACATAGAGAGAGACATAGAGACAGACATAGAGAGAGACATAGAGACAGACATAGAGAGAGACATAGAGACAGACATAGAGACAGACAGACATAGAGAGAGACATAGAGACAGACATAGAGAGAGACATAGAGACAGATAGACATAGAGACAGACATAGAGAGAGACATAGAGACAGATAGACATAGAGAGACAGACATAGAGACATAGAGACAGACATAGAGAGAGAGATAGAGACAGACATAGAGAGAGACAGACATAGAGACAGACAGACATAGAGACGGACATAGAGACAGACAGACATAGAGACAGATAGACATAGAGACAGACAGACATAGAGACAGACATAGAGACATACATAGAGACAGACAGACATAGAGACAGACAGACATAGAGACAGACATAGAGAGAGACATAGAGACAGATAGACATAGAGAGAGACATAGAGACAGACAGACATAGAGACAGACAGACATAGAGACAGATAGACATAGAGACAGATAGACATAGAGACAGACAGACATAGAGACAGACATAGAGACAGACATAGAGACAGACATAGAGACAGACAGACATAGAGACAGACATAGAGACAGACAGACATAGAGACAGATAGACATAGAGACAGACATAGAGACAGATAGACATAGAGACAGACATAGAGAGAGACATAGAGACAGATAGACATAGAGACAGACATAGAGAGAGACATAGAGACAGATAGACATAGAGACAGATAGACATAGAGACAGACAGACATAGAGACAGACATAGAGACAGACAGACATAGAGACAGACAGACATAGAGACAGACAGACATAGAGACAGACAGACATAGAGACAGACAGACATAGAGACAGATAGACATAGAGACAGACAGACATAGAGACAGACAGACATAGAGACAGATAGACATAGAGACAGATAGACATAGAGACAGACATAGAGACAGATAGACCTGTTCCAGAGTCCTTCCCACTTTGTATGAATCTTTCACAGAAACTAAACACTCACACATCCACTTGGAGAAATTGGTGTGTGTGTGTGTGTGTGTGTGCGTGTGTGCGTGTGTGCGCCATAACAGCAAAACTTGAATGTACATTTGGCCTTGCTGCAAGATAATGACCGTAAATGATCAATATGTTTAAATGAAAATGCTATGCGATGGATTTCTCATGTGATTTAATCATTCTTCATTAGTATAATAGCATAATAATGTGTGTTGTATAATCACTTCATATTTTAAATCCTTTACTTCCATCTCTTCTCCTCTTTTATCTTTCCCCCTCTTTTCTCTTTTCTTTATCCTCCCCTCCTCCACTCCCTGCTCCAGATGTCAGTCCTCAGGTCAAAGCAGCCAGAACATGGGGCCAACTGTTACCATGGACCCCTGTGGGGGCCGCCAGGGGCCAGGACAGGCTGAGTGAGGGCCCTCTGGAGCAGCCCTCCATATGTCGGGGCCTCACAGAGCCCTGGAGGCTGGACTAACATCTGGCAATGAGGGAGAGCCACTGAAGACTAGCGCGCCCCAGCACACTGACCACAGAGCACAACAAAAGTGTCTTTGTTCAGTGGTCTGACAAATATCATCTCCCAAGAGCTCTCTTACATGACCAGTGAACAGAAACATTTCAACTTTCATGCTTTTAGAACAAGAATGCCTCAGAGTTTTTAAAATGTTTTTACGGTTCAGTTTCTGACGAAGTTTCTGTCAGAGACTCCATTAAGCTCAGACAGGAAAAACCCGTCCCTCATAGGTCACTTTGCTCTCTTCTTAAACGATGTCACTTCCTTTCAAACTGGTCAGTGGTAAAGGTTAATGGACCGGGGGTAGGTACCTCTTGAAGAGGAGGATGGCAATGACGATGACGATGATGAGCAGCACAGCCAGCACAGGGCCCATGACCCACAGCATCTCTGAATCCTCTGAGTGCAGCAACACCCCACTGTGCTGCTTCATCACCAGCGGCTCAGAGTACGGGCTGGCTGCATACATCTTCTGCTGAAACAACAACACAGAGTTAACCCTGACCCTAACCCTAACCCTGAGCCTAACCCTGACCCTCAGAGTACGGGCTGGCTGCATACATCCTCTGCTGAAACAACAACACAGAGTTAACCCTGACCCTAACCCTACGCCTACCCTAACCCTGCATACATCTTCTAAACAACAACACAGAGTGACCCTAACCCTAACCCTGAGCCTAACCCTGACCCTCAGAGTACGGGCTGGCTGCATACATCCTCTGCTGAAACAACAACACAGAGTTAACCCTGACCCTAACCCTAACCCTGACCCTATCCCTGACCCTAACCCTGACCCTCAGAGTACGGGCTGTCTGCATACATCCTCCGCTGAAACAACAACACAGAGTTAACCCTGACCCTAACCCTGACCCTCAGAGTACGGGCTGGCTACATACATCCTCTGCTGAAACAACAACACAGACTTAACCCTGACCCTAACCCTGACCCCAACCCTAACCCTAACCCTGACACTCAGAGTAGGGGCTGGCTGCATACATACAGCTGGGCTATCCTTCCTCTGCTGTGACTCAGTCTGGGCTATCCTTCCACTGCTGTGACTCAGTCTGGGCTATCCTTCCTCTGCTGTGACTCAGTCTGGGCTATCCTCATTCCTCTGCTGTGACTCAGTCTGGGCTATCCTCATTCCTCTGCTGTGACTCAGACAGGGCTATCCTTCCTCAGTTGTGACTCAGTCTGGGCTATCCTCATTCCTCTGCTGTGACTCAGTCTGGGCTATCCTCATTCCTCTGCTATTACTTAGTCTGGGCTATCCTTCCTCTGCTGTGACTCAGTCTGGGCTATCATTCCTCTGCTGTGACTCAGTCTGGGCTATCATTCCTCTGCTGTGACTCAGCCTGGGCTATCCTTCCTCTGCTATGACTCAGTCTGGGCTATCCTCATTCCTCTGTGGTG
>JAPMUY010003121.1:15000-35000 GCA_026901105.3 Galaxias olidus | reverse complement strand
GGAACAGTTCAAAGTGGTGTTAGATAATAACGGTAGAATTAAAGAGGAAAACGTCTCAGACCGAAGCTGGTGTCCCTCCAAGGACCACAACGCTGACAGATAACACAACAAAGACTCTGAACTAAAGACTCCTGTCCACTGGGACTCCTAGAAGCAGAGAGAAGCTGCTGTCCCTCTAAGGGTCACTAACGCTGACAGATAACACAGGCTGTCTGATATCACGACACAGACTCCTGTCCACTGGGACTCCGAGAGACAGACAGGCAGAGGGAACCAAAGAAGTGGAAAATAGAGATGTGTGCGGAATGAAAAGAGTGTGACATACCTGATGTCACTTCCTGACCCTGAGATAAAGCCTGTAGGATTGGTGGGTTTCTCATGGATAAATGATTTGTTATCAAGAAAAAAGACAAATCTCTGATGCTATTTCTACCCATGGAGATGTAGGCACATACACACACACACACACACACACAGGTTAACATGTATGTACGACAGTGACTTACACTATAACACTAACCAACAAACACCAAGTCAAGCCCACCAGAGCATACACACTGCTTTAGAGAGAGAGAGAGAGAGAGAGAGAGAGAGAGAGAGAGAGAGAGAGAGAGAGAGAGAGAGAGAGAGAGAGAGAGCAGATTGAGGGTTGCTCCATGGGAATCTATTGCCGTGCCATCGCCTCTTCCTCTTACTGAAACAGCCACTCTGTTGTCACGGTGACTCTGGTTGTCACGCCAACAGTTAAGACCCCGGCCGCCGTTCCCATGGGAACAGAAACCCCTGCCCGCCTGCATGCTCACGAGACGTCCTCTAACAGCTGTCGAGTGAAACAGAGAGCTCCTAACAAGCTGAGGAGGCTGAGAGGTTACACTACACTGACTGGACTGGATCAGGCTGGGGGTAAGAGGGGTGGTGGATCACTGCACTGACTGGACTGGTATCAGGCTGGAGGTAAGAGGTGGGGTGGAGCACTTCACTGACTGGACTGGGATCAGGCTGGGGGTAAGAGGTGGGGTGGAGTAGTGTACTGACTGGACTGGGATCAGGCTGGAGGTAAGAGGCTGTTTTTACTGTTTGTTTATTCTTGTTTTAAACTTTGTACAGCGTCTTTGAGTGTCATAAAAGCGGTTACATATAAAATATATTATTATTTTTATTAAGAGGTGGGGTGGAGTGGTGTACTGACTGGACTGGATCAGGCTGGAGGTAAGATGTGGGGTGGAGGACTATACTGACTGGACTGGATCAGGCTAGAGGAAAAGATGTGGGGTGGAGGACTATACTGACTGGACTGGGATCAGGAAAGGGGTAAGATGTGGGGTGGAGTAGTGTACTGACTGGACTTGGATCAGGCTGGGGGTAAGAGGTGAGGTGGAGTACTATACTGACTGGACTGGATCAGGCTGGAGGTAAGATGTGGGGTGGAGGACTATACTGACTGGACTGGATCAGGCTAGAGGTAAGATGTGGGGTGGAGTACTATACTGACTGGACTGGGATCAGGAAGGGGGTAGGATGTGGGGTGGAGTAGTGTACTGACTGGACTGGATCAGCCAGGGGGTAAGTTGTGGGGTGGAGTAGTGTACTGACTGGACTGGGGTCAGGCAGGGGGTAAGTTGTGGGGTGGAGTAGTGTACTGACTGGACTGGGATCAGGCAGGGGGTAAGTTGTAGGGTGGAGTAGTGCACTTACTGGACTGGATCAGGCAGGGGGTAAGTTGTGGGGTGGAGTAGTGTACTGACTGGCCTGGATCAGGCAGGAGGTAAGATGTGGGGTGGAGTAGTGTACTGACTGGACTGGGATCAGGCAGGGGGTAAGATGTGGGGTGGAGTAGTGTACTGACTGGGCTGGATCAGGCAGGGGGTAAGATGTGGGGTGGAGTAGTGTACTGACTGGACTGGGATCAGGCAGGGGGTAAGATGTGGGGTGGAGTAGTGTACTGACTGGACTGGGATCAGGCAGGGGGTAAGATGTGGGGTGGAGTAGTGTACTGACTGGACTGGGATCAGGCTGGAGGTAAGATGTGGGGTGGAGTAGTGTACTGACTGGGCTGGATCAGGCAGGGGGTAAGATGTGGGGTGGAGTAGTGTACTCACATCAGGCACTGGGCCGGAGTAGTGTCCCTCTATGGGCGGCAGGTAAGATGTGGGACCCATCTCGGAGCGCGCTGCCAGGGAGAACATGTAGAGCGTGTCGGGTCTCAGTCCCTCCACAGCAAAGGAGTCAGCGGGCAGGAACGTCGTGTGGAGCTGAAGAAACATTACAGAGGACAGGGCCAATCAGGAGTGAACAGGAAGGGGAGAAGACCCAATCAGGAGTGAACAGGAAGGGGAGAAGATCCAATCAGGAGTGAACAGGAAGGGGAGCGGATCCAATATTCCAGAGGGGAATATTGGGGGAATAGCAGTGGCCTAGTGGGAAGGATTGCTACCCGGTGACGGTAGTTCAAATCGCACACCACCACTAGTCTGTCCTTAAGCAAGGCACTTAACCTTTACCTAAGTGGCTCCAGGGGGACTAGCCCTGTAATCTCATTGGGTTGGGGTTAGGGTGATTCACCTTGTTGCCAGGTTGGGTTGGGGTTAGGGTGAACATCCAATGTTGGGTTGGGTTGGGGTTAGGGATTCACCTTGTTGCCAGGGGGTTGGGGTTAGGTGGCCTAGATTCACCTTGTTGCCAGGTTGGGTTGGGGTTAAATGATTCACCTTGTTGCCAGGTTGGGTTGGGGTTAGGGTGATTCACCTTGTTGCCAGGTTGGGTTGGGGTTAGGGAGATTCACCTTGTTGCCAGGTTGGGTTGGGGTTAGGGAGATTCACCTTGTTGCCAGGTTGGGTTGGGGTTAGGGAGATTCACCTTGTTGCCAGGTTGGGTTGGGGTTAGGGAGATTCACCTTGTTGCCAGGTTGGCTGGCCTCCCAGTACATGAGCTGGTACTCGGTGATCATGTTTGGGTCGGGACCGGGCCACAGCCAGGACAGCATGATCCTAGAGTCCAGCTCCGCCTCTGCTTCAAAGCCCGATGGCTGGGCCGGTACTGGAGCACAGAGAGAGGGAGAAATAATTAGAAAGAATAAGGATTCAGTCTGTATGAGATGTGTGTGTGTGAGGAGGTCTGATGGATTTGGGTCGGTGCTCTGTGAAATGTCTTCTGCTTTTAAAAAGACTTGAGTGGTTTGCTCGAATACGAAGTCATGGAGAGCCCTAACCCTAACCCTACCTCCTTGCTGGGTCTTGACCTTTAGGGTCGGGGAGGGCGGCCCGTCCCCTACAGAGGTGAACCCCAGCACCCTGAGGCTGTAGGTGAGGTCAGGGGTCAGGCCAGAGATGGTGGTGAGGCAGCTGTGGTCTGTGTTGTGTTTGGTCCAGCTGCTGAGCGGGGCGTCTGGGTCGCTGCTGTAGTACACCCGGTAACCCCTGACCTGCAGACCCACACAACATACGCTATTATTACGTTAACTAATACAGCAACATCTGTTATTACTACGTTTATTAATACAGCAACATCTATTATTTCTATGTTTATTACTACAGGAACATCTGTTATTATAGTTATTAATACAGGAACATCTGTTATTATAGTTATTAATACAGGAACATATGTTATTATGTTTATTACTACAGGAACATATGTCATTATTACAGTAATTAATACAGCCGTAACACACTCAATCTGCGTCTCTTTAACAGCAGAGCCTGTTTAACAGGCAGGTCATTACAGAATGTACAGAGAAACTAAGAAAAGAAAAACCTAAAATCTGAAAGTTATATTACCACTGACCACAGTGTAAGGGAATGTCCCGCCCCCTTGCTGACCTGTCCGTTAGGCTCCTCCGGAGGCTCCCATTGGACGAGCATGGTGCTGGAGCTGAGCATGCGTGCCTGTACGTTGAGTGGGGGGGAGGAGGGGGCCTGCTCACTGGTCTGTGTGCTCACCAGACCGCTGGCCGGGCCACGCCCTATGTTATTCACTGCCAGCACACGGAACTCATACTCCGAGTAGGGGCTGAGCCCGCCGATACTGGGTACGACAACAACAACCACAACAATTAACGTTTATTACACACAGAAATCTATAATAGGGACTGAGCCCGCCGATACTGGGTACAACAACAACAACAATATTTTTATTATTATTATTATTATTATTATTATTATTATTATTATTAATAATAATAATAATAATAATAATAATAATAATAATAAATCTTTACTAAACACAGCCCTGCAATACTAGTTTAGACAACAACAATAATAATAATCAACACAGCCCTGTGACCTTGGCTTAAACAACAAGCTAAACAAACAAAGAGGCCCACCTGTAGCGTGTGGTGGCCACCCCATCCACTTCCTGGAAACCGTTGTCAGGTAGCTGGGCGCGGTACTGGATGATGTAGTAGGAGACGGGGTCTGGGTTCCCCGAGTCCCACGTCAGGGTCACGCTGGTGGCTGTAGTCTCCGTGACGATGAGGGAGGTGGGGGGTTTAGGCAGGGCTACAACACACACAGGACACAACCAAATGTGTTACCCTAACCCATCATATATCTATTGAAGCAAATGTTAAAAAGTATTTACTTAGACATACTAACTTTTTGCATCGACAATCAGTGAGTCACACATTGTCATAGACCAGACCACAAACCAAAGGTTTAAGATTTTACCATATATTACCCCAAGATTTATGGGATCATGAGGATCGTTGCTTTCTGTTAGGGTTAACATGATGCTCCTATTCCCAGAACCCAATGAAAAGAGAAAAGCATCTGGATAGCTAAAGAATGTGTGTGATGTGATGAAATGTTGCTATGCCCTAACACAGACACTACAGCTACCCCCTGAACAAAACCCACACCAACACAGACCTCACTAGCACTTCCTGTCCAAAGATCGCCCTCTCACAGCACTCTGTCTGACAGAGGAGTGACTCTAAGATGGACGAGGCTGATAGGTGTTCAGGAATCTGACATTACTCTTCTGTTTCCAGGAGCGTTAACGATCCCTCAAAATGTAACTGAGGTTAAATTCTTACTAATTATTCATCTCAGTAACTAAAATTCTGTAAAGAAAATAAAAAATCTAATGTAGCTATGAGTGAACACATTATCTAGTTAATAATTCAGTACTCATAAATAATTGAAGTGCACATCAGATGATGACAAAATCCAAAAGTAAGATCACTTTTTTATGATAAATAATTGAGAGGTAAACATGCTGGAGGTTTCCGGATGTAAAATATTGACGACACTGAGGAGTTATCGAAAGGTCTGAGAAGATGTGACCTCAGGCAACTCACCTCTACTGAGAGGATGTGACCTCAGGATAACTCACCTGTCCTGAGAGCATGTGACCTCAGGATAACTTACCTGTCCTGAGAGGATGTGACCTCAGGATAACTTACCTGTCCTGAGAGGATGTGACCTCAGGATAACTCACCTGTCCTGAGAGGATGGGACCTCAGGATAACTCACCTCCACAGAGAGGATGTGACCTCAGGATAACTCACCTGTCCTGAGAGGAAGTGACCTCAGGATAACTCACCTGTCCTGAGAGGAACTCACCTGTCCTGAGAGGATGTGACCTCAGGATAACTCACCTCCACAGAGAGGATGTGACCTCAGGATAACTCACCTGTCCTGAGAGGATGTGACCTCAGGTTAACTCACCTCCACAGAGAGGATGTGACCTCAGGATAACTCACCTGTCCTGAGAGGATGTGACCTCAGGATAACTGTGACCTCAGGATAACTCACCTCGACTGAGAGGATGTGACCTCAGGATAACTCACCTCGACTGAGAGGATGTGACCTCAGGATAACTCACCTCGACTGAGAGGATGTGACCTCAGGATAACTCACCTCGACTGAGAGGATGTGACCTCAGGATAACTCACCTCCACAGAGAGGATGTGACCTCAGGCTAACTCACCTCCACAGAGAGGATGTGACCTCAGGATAACTCACCTGTCCTGAGAGGATGTGACCTCAGGATAACTCACCTCCACAGAGAGGATGTGACCTCAGGCTAACTCACCTCCACAGAGAGGATGTGACCTCAGGCTAACTCCTCCTCCTCTACTCCTCTATACCTCTAACTGAATTCCAGCATCAGAGGCTACAGAGGGAATCAATCTAAGGACATGTATGTAGGCTGTGTGATAGTAGATCTGCATAGAGCATGTGTGATTGCACACTGTTGACCTTTGACACTGGTCTGTGTGGTGGTCTAGATGGTTAGGGTCTGACCTTTGACACTGATCTGTGCGGTGGTCTCTATGGTTCCCAGAGAGGAAATGGCCACACAGGTGTAGTTGGCAGACTGGCGGATGGCGCTGAGCTCCAGAACATTCCGTCCTACGGGCATCTCCTCCTCCTTGGTAAGCTCCGCCCCGCCTGTCATCCACTTGACGAATGGCATGGGTGCTCCCACGGCAACGCAGGTCAGGTTGACACTGCCGCCGGGCATCACCTCGTGATTGGTGGGGGGGATGGAAAAGCGGGGGGGCACGCGGCGCACTGCAGGGGCAGAGGGGGGGGGGGGGGGGGAGTACCAGGTAGAGGCAGAGGAGGGGGAGGGGGAAGAGACAGAGGTTGCTAGTTTGATGCTGGGACGCTGTGTCCATGACACACGTCTCTGTGGCTCGACTGTCACAGGAGTTCCCGTCCAAACAGCCAAAGGAAAAATAAGATGTGTCTTCATATTTGAAATGGTGCAGAAAGCTGGGCAGCTGGTAGGGGTTTCTATAGAGTCACATAACTATTGAATGACTGGGCTGGGAGAGGAGGGGCTGGAGCTCTGCTGTTACTTTCACACTTTCTTTTTCAGGACCTAGTTTACATTCTGGCTAGCAATTAATGTTCCATAGCTTGACTAGCAGGCTAGGCCATGTCCAAGTGATGTGTGTGTAGGAGCTAGCAGGCTAGGCCATGTTCCACTTATGTGTGTGTAGGAGCTAGCAGGCTAGGCCATGTCCCAGTGATGTGTGTGTAGGAGCTAGCAGGCTAGGCCATGTTCCACTGATGTGTGTAGGAACTAGCAGGCTAGGCCATGTCCCAGTGATGTGTTTGTAGGAGCTAGCAGGCTAGGCCATGTCCCAGTGATGTGTGTGTAGGAACTAGCAGGCTAGGCCATGTTCCACTGATGTGTGTGAGTTTCCCAGTGAGTTTAGTAAAAGCCTTCCTGTAATAGTGTATGGAGTGAGGACAACACGGCTCATGAGTGAAGGGTTTCTTTGAAGTGAGCTGGATTAAGATCTCAGTGGGCAGCAGGATTAGAATTTAGCCCAAGGGAACAGGCACAGGATTAGAACTCAACCCAAAGAAGGAGTGTGGCTAGGTGTGTGAGGAGAACAGGAGGAGGAGTAGAAGTGTGGCTAGGTGTGGGAGGAGAACAGGAGAAGGAGGAGTGTGACTAGGTGTTGAAGTTTAGCAGGAGGAGGAGGAGTGTGGCTAGCATTTCAGATTACTCCTCAGTTGTGAGGCTGTCTTCATTACATGCCAATGAATAATTGCATTAAATTTACATCCTGACTCTAACCCGTTAAATCTATATCCTGACTCTAACCCGTTAAATCTACATCCTGACTCTAACCCGTTAAATCTATATCCTGACTCTAACCCGTTAAATCTATATCCCGACTCTAACCCGTTAAATCTACATCCTGACTCTAACTCGTTAAATCTATATCCCGACTCTAACCCGTTAAATCTACATCCTGACTCTAACCCGACTCTAACCCGTTAAATCTATATCCCGACTCTAACCCGTTAAATTTACATTCTGACTCTAACCCATTAAATCTACATCCCGACTCTAACCCGTTAAATCTACATCCTGACTCTAACCCGTTAAATCTACATCCTGACTCTAACCCGTTAAATATACATCCTGACTCGAACCCTTTAAATATACATCCTGACTCTAACCCGTTAAATCTATATCCTGACTCTAACCCGTTAAATCTATATCCCGACTCTAACCCGTTAAATCTACATCCTGACTCTAACCCGTTAAATCTACATCCTGACTCTAACCCGTTAAATCTATATCCCGACTCTAACCCGTTAAATTTACATTCTGACTCTAACCCATTAAATCTACATCCCGACTCTAACCCGTTAAATCTACATCCCGACTCTAACCCGTTAAATCTATATTCTGACTCTAATCCGTTAAATCTATATCCTGACTCTAACTTGTTAAATCTACATCCTGACTCTAACCCGTTAAATCTACATCCTGACTAACCCGTTAAATCTACATGGCTTACTGGCAGCTCTACAGCGCTTCACATACAGCGCTGTGATGTCAGATGGTTCTGAAATGGGTGTGTCACGGTACGTTTGGTGCAGAATGTATTCCCACCACTAGGGTCTCACTTAGCTCAGAGGCTTCTCTCAGGGTTTGTACTAGGTCGTACGTAACAGCAGGGAGTAGACACTGGGACAAATAGCTACGTCTACATTTTCTAAACATAATAAATATAGAAGTATTATAACCTATTGAAATATTTTTTTTTAGATACTAGAAATAGCAACCCAAAGTTTCCAAGCAGAATGTGCTGTATAATAAGACATGCAATTAATAATAGCTAAGACAGGGAATGTTTCTCTGATCCAGGATCAGAGCCACCTCTCTCTCTGCCATGGCTAGGCAGTGGCCTGAGACATCTGTAGAGACTTCCTCGGCTGGTCTCTCTCTCTGCCACGGCTAGGCGGTGGCCTGAGACGCATATCTGTAGAGACTCCCTCTGCTGGTCTCTCTCTCTGCCACGGCTAGGCGGTGGCCTGAGACACACATCTGTAGAGACTACCTCTGCTGGTCTCTCTCTCTGCCACGGCTAGGCGGTTGTCTGAAAGACACATCTGTAGAGACTCCCTCTGCTGGTCTCTCTCTCTGCCACGGCTAGGCGGTGGTCTGAGACACATCTGTAGAGACTCCCTCTGCTGGTCTCTCTCTCTGCCACGGCTAGGCGGTGGCCTGAGACACACATCTGTAGAGACTCCCTCTGCTGATCTCTCTCTCTGCCACGACTAGGCGGTGGCCTGAGACACACATCTGTAGAGACTCACTCTGCTGGTCTCTCTCTCTGCCACGACTAGGCGGTGGTCTGAGACACACATCTGTAGAGACTCCCTCTGCTGATCTCTCTCTCTGCCACGGCTAGGCGGTGGCCTGAGACACACATCTGTAGAGACTCACTCTGCTGGTCTCTCTCTCTGCCACGACTAGGCGGTGGTCTGAGACACACATCTGTAGAGACTCCCTCTGCTGGTCTCTGTGTCTATGGTTTATGAAGAGCGGAGAGACAAGGCCTGCCACACCTCTGACCTGTGACCTGTGAGTGTGTCTCCTCATCATATTACTACTCACAGAGCAGTCTGTCAGCATGACTTCAACGTGACCTGTTTGTTTTCATTCTCACCACAGGAATACGATGTGGAGAGGGCATGTAAGTACACTGCACTGGCGGCCTGCCAGCAAATACACACATACTGTATATAGATAGAAATATATATATACACCATTTCTATACAAGATTGAAAACAGCCAAGAGACCAAAATAAAAATGTTCTTCTGACTAGAACTCGTTTTTTTTATGAGACTTGAATTGAGCTTTGCTATAACATTGGAATTTTTAGCTCGTCTTATTTTCAATGCTATAAATACAATTACTTATTTGAGCTGTTTTTTATACCTAGAAAATGAGAAAACAACTTTACATCATAAAATAACATAATCTTTCCTATCATGGTTGTTGTTTGAATGTTTGAATCAAATTCATCAAATTTAAACAGCAAATTTTAAAGGTAGGAAACTGTTTGGCAAATCAAAGAGATGCTGATTATCACTAAACCGATCTGCCATTGGCTGGCTGCCAAGATGACAGCTCAGAGGGTAACCGAGGGGGCGTGGCCAACGTGCTGGGGGACAGGAAATCAAAACAGACCACCTCCGTCACTGACAGACAGGTTACTATGACGACGATGACGTTACCCAATGGGAATGGAGGATGGACCCAACATGACGACGACTGGTTGTTTATTTCAAAACAAAACGCTGCTGTTGTTATTGTTGTTATTGTTATTAGAGGTGGTCTGGTAGGAAGGACTGCTAGGACAGGAAGGAAGCAGGAAGTTTAGTCACAGGAAGAAATTAGAGCGCACAGCAAGGAAGCAGACGTCAGCAGGGGTCTGAGGTCAGCAGGTTAGCTGGAGGTTAGGGTTAGGAGAGAGGGACTGAGGGAGAGAGAGAGGGACTGGGGGAGAGAGAGGGACTGGGGGAGAGAGAGAGAGGGAAAGGAGGGGAGAGAGAGAGGGACTGGGGGAGAGAGATAGGGGCTGGGGGAGAGAGATAGGGGCTGGGGGAGGGATGTTTTTGGTGTGTTAATGGTTGTAGCATGCTGATGATATGAAGGCAGTACTAGTGCATCACAGCCAGTCAATGCTGTAGCACATGCCAGATTACATGCAGACAGGTTGCAGAACACACACACACACACACACACACACACACACACACACACACACACACACACACACACACACACACACACACACACACACACACACACACACACACACACACCCTGATCCTCCTTACTGCTGATCAGTTAAAAACGGCATCTGTCTGATGTCTTGTGTGGACTAAACTCCAGCTTCATCAAACAAAGACAGTTCTATCCACAAAGAGACCAATACAGCCAGGGAGCTATGACTCTGGTGGAGCTGAACATACGGGTTAACATACAGTGAACATACACAGTTACCATACAGTGAACATACAGTGAACATACACAGTTACCATACAGTGTACATACACAGTTAACATACAGTGTACATATACAGTTAACATGCAGTTACCATACAGTGAACATTATTATTAGTGTGCTTGCTTTAGGCAAGCCACACTACTATAATCTCACATATATATTATTAGTGTGCTTGCTTTAGGCAAGCCACACTACTATAATCTCACATATATATTATTATTATTATACCAAAATTTGCCACCCCTACTCCTCCCACATTTTTTGCACTACATAGACATGAAAGGTATCAAAATGAGCGCATTGATCCCAATTAAGTTGCTATTACTTTTAGGAAGGTTCTGTAGTACAGTTTTTTAAATATTAAATGTTTAGTGCCAAAATATTTCCCATAGGAAGAATTGATGGAATGTTCAGGACTAGATTGTGGCAGTCGGTGATTTGAAAATATTGACCTACTTTTCTAAACTGCCACCACTCTTACGTTTTAAGTCAATATACACATATTTTGCATGTAAATGTTCCCCTGGTTCTTAGAGTCCTATGATGGTATTATCTAAGCTGTGGGATTTATAGTTTTTGCTTTATGGACGCTTGTTTGAAGACCGCGCTCTCCATTGACATCCACTGTAAACGGTCAAATCTCCACTCTAGCTAAACTTTGCTCATTTCAAATTCCTTGCCGTTTTTTAACCTGTGATCGCGCTTCCAGTTTTTACGTTTCATAGACATAATATATATGGCCATGTTCGCCTGGTTCTTACGGTTCATACGGTGTCATTATCTAAGCTGTGAGATGTAGTTTTCATTTGAGAAACGATTGAAGAAGACCACACCTTAAACATTAGCGTGCTATGCTTAACGTTGCTGATTTCGAATAAATTGCTGTTTTCTAACCTATGATAGCGCCTCCAATTTAAACGTTTAATATACATATTGTACATGTAAATGTTCACCTGGTTCTTGTTAATCATACGGTATCATTATCTATGCTGTGGGATATATAGTTTTGGTTTGATGTCCGTTTGTTTGAAGACCACGCTCTCCATTGACATCCACTGTAAACGGTCAAATCTCCACTCTAGTTTAACGTTGGTGATTTCGAATAAATTGCTGTTTTCTAACCTATGATAGCCCCTCCAATTTAAACGTTTAATATACATATTATACACGTAAATGTTCCCCTGGTTCTTGGGAATCATACGGTGTCATTATCTAAGCTGTGGGATGCATAGTTTTGGTTTGATGTCCGTTTGTTTGAAGACCACGCTCTCCATTGACATCCACTGTAAACGGTCCAATGTCCGGTAGCGTAACGTGGCTGATTTCGAATCAATTGCTGGTTTCTAACCTATGATAGCGCCTCCA
Organism: Galaxias olidus; assembly: GCA_026901105.3. Taxonomy (NCBI): domain Eukaryota; kingdom Metazoa; phylum Chordata; class Actinopteri; order Galaxiiformes; family Galaxiidae; genus Galaxias; species Galaxias olidus. The sequence goes on along the minus strand of JAPMUY010003121.1, from coordinate 22,867 downwards.
ATTTAAACGTTTAATATACATATTATGCAGGGAAATGTTCACCTGGTTCTTGTGAATCATACGGTGCCATTATCTAAGCAGTGGGATGTCTAGTTTTGGCTCGATGTTCGTTTGTCTGAAGACCACGCTCTCCATTGACAGCCACTGTAAACCAGTGGCGGAACCAGACAATTTTCTATAGGGTGGCCAGGGTGGGATCAGTGGTAATTTTGTAGCCCTATCTAGTTATTATTATTATTATTATTATAGCAAAATTTCCCACCCCTACTCTTCCCAAATTTTTTGCACTACATAGACATGAAAGGTATCAAAATGTGTGCACTGATCCCAATTAAGTTGCTATTACTTTACTTAAGTCAACATACACATATTTTACATGTGAATGTTCCCCTGGTTCTTACGAGTCCTATGATGTTATTATCTAAGCTGTGGGATTTATAGTTTTTACTTTATGGACGCTTGTTTGAAGACCACGCTCTCCATTGACATCCACTGTAAACGGTCAAATCTCCACTCTAGCTAAACGTTGCTCATTTCAAATTCCTTGCCATTTTCTAACCTGTGATCGCGCTTCCAGTTTTTACGTTTCATAGAGATATTATACATACCCATGTTCGCCTGGTTCTTATGGTTCATACGGTGTCATTATCGAAGCTGTGAGATGTATAGTTTTCATTTGAGAAACGATTGAAGGCGACCACACCTTCTGCTACTCGACAGACATTGAGCAGGTTGCCGTGGTTACGAAATAAACATTAGTCAAAAAATTTGTCATTAGTCAACAATCAAATCTCCACTCTAGCTAAACGTTGCTCATTTCAAATTCCTTGCCGTTTTGTAACTTGTGATCGTGCTTCCAGTTTTTCATAGACATAGATGGAAATGTTCACCTGGTTCTTGTGAATCATACGGTGTCATTATCTAAGCTGTGGGATTTATACTTTTCCTCGAAAAACAGTTTGAATGACACCACTCTTATGCTACTTGATGGACATTGCACAGGTTGCTGTGGTTACGTGGATAAACATTAGCGCGCTAGGGTTACAAGTGCACAATTTCAACAAATTGTAGCCCTATCTAGTTATTCTTATCATTGTTATTATTATTATTATTATTATTATTATTATTATTATTATTATTATATTTATAATAATGATAATGATAATAATAATTGTATTCATACAGGGGTGACCGACTGAGACCAGGTCTCTTTTCCAGCAGTGCCCTGTTTAAAGGCAGAAGAAATAAATTACAACAACAAATAAATACAAATAAGAAAAAAATGTGTCACAATATTTACAATACAATACAAGTTTCAACCATAACAAGAACACACCTCAACTATCAAATCCTCCAACAAAAGTTTAAATTGTTCAACAGAAACAAACTGTTCTAATTTTAATTCCTGTGGAATCTTGTTCCATTTTTTTCGAGGCAAAAAATTTGAAAGCTGATTTGCCAAGTTCTGTTTTCACTTTCAAGGGCTTTCAAGGGTGATATAGTCCTGTGAGCGTGTCCTATGACTACTGGATTTGTGTTTTAAAAATGAAGTAAGGTAACAAGGTAACTTGCTCAGCAATACCTTGTAAACAAAAAAGAGAATGTTTTTCTCTCCTATCACTACGAGAAGACCATCCTACTTTTTTATACAGTGCAATATGATGAGTTCTAAAACATCCCCAGATACAAAACGCAAAGCAATGGTAAACTGCTTCAAAGGACTTACGGAAAAGAATTGGGGCTGCATGCATATACACAATCTCACCATAATCCATGACTGACAGGAGGGTAGATTTATACAATCGTCTTACAACAATTGTCTTACAATTGCCATACAGTTACCATACAGTTACCACAGTAACCATACAGTGAGCATACAGTTACCATACAGTAACCATACAGTGACCATACAGTTACCATACAGTTAACATACAGTTACCACAGTAACCATACAATGAACATTCAGTTACCATACAGTAACACTACAGTGAACATACAGTTACCATACAGTTAACATACAGTTACCATACAGTTACCATACAGTAACCATACAGTGAACATACAGTTACCATACAGTGAACATACAGTGAACATACAGTTAACATACAGTGAACATACCACGACACCAACAACACACCAGGGAGCTGACTCTGGTGGAGCTGAGTCTCAAAGACATCTCTCCTCTGCAGCCGCTCTCTCAAAGACATCTCTCCTCTCTGTCGCTCTCTGAAAGACATCTCTCCTCTCTGTCGCTCTCTCAAAGACATCTCTCTTCTCTGTCGCTCTCTCAAAGACATCTCTCCTCTCTGTCGCTCTCTGAAAGACATCTCTCCTCTCTGTCGCTCTCTGAAAGACATCTCTCCTCTCTGTCGCTCTCTCAAAGACATCTCTCCTCTCTGTCGCTCTCTCAAAGACAGCCACCTACCTAACCCTAACCCTGAGAGGGGGAGGTCCTGGTGTTGGGGGTGTCTCACACGCAGAGGCTCAACGCAGACACATGCTGAGTCAGAGGACAAAGGGAAGCTAGAGAACCATGCGAGGTGTGCTTTACTGGACACACTGTAGGATGGGAGGCATGCAGGAGGAAGGAGAGAGAGAAGGAGGGAGGGAGAGAGAGGGGGATGCAGCAGGAGGCAGAAAGAGAGGGAGGGAGAGGGGGTTGCAGCAGGAGGCAGAGAGAGAGGGAGGGAGAGGGGGATGCAGCAGGAGGCAGAGAGAGAGGGAGAAGGAAGAGAGGATGCAGCAGCAGGAGGCAGAGAGAGAGAGAGGGAAGGAGAGGGGGATGCAGCAGGAGGCAGAAAGAGAGACAGATAGGGAAGGAGAGAGAGGGGGACCAAGATGAGCCTCAGGCGCCTGGCGAGATGCCAGCACGGGCTCCAATCTACAGGGTCTACCCCAGTGGAGGAGGAGGAGGAGGAGGAGGAGGAAGAGGAGGAGGAAGAAGAGAACCAACCTTCCCGTTGATCTGAGGGGTGGAGTGTTTGGTGTGTTTGGATGGCGGGATGCAATGGGGATGGAAGAAGAAGAAGAGAGAGAACCGAAAGGAAAAGAAAAGAAAAGAGAGGAAGAACACAAGGAGAACCAGAGAGAGTAAAACAGGAAAACAACCGCTTGTGGAGTGGGTTACCATGGAAACCATAGACTACAGAGTCTCCTACAGTGAGATCACCATGGAAACCATAGACTACAGTGTCTCCTACAGTGAGATCACCATGGAAACCATAGACTACAGTGTCTCCTACAGTGAGATCACCATAGAAACCATAGACTACGGTGTCTCCTACAGTGAGTTCACCATGGAAACCATAGACTACAGTGTATCCATTACGTACAGTGAGATCACCATGGAAACCATAGACTACAGTGTATCCATTACATATGGTGAGATCACCATGGAAACCATAGACTACAGTGTCTCCATGACATTCAGTGGATCCTTAAAAAAGAGTGATATATACTAATCATAATGTATAACGTATATACTGTAGAGTTAAACGTTTTGACACACACTCCCATTCAAGTGAATGGGAAAGTGTGTCCAAACGTTTTCTTGGACTGTATATACACACAATCATATATGATTACATATAGTGGACAGTAGACAGAGGCCCAGAGATACACATTAACATGTATGTTTACACAGCAACTCCATTACACACAACCACAATGTATGATGGCAGACACACACACACACACACACACACACACACACACACACACACACACACACACACACACACACACACACACACAAACAAACACCCAAAAAGACAGAGACACACACACACACACACACACACACACACACACACACACACACACACACACACACACACACACACACACACACACACACACACACACACACACACACACACACACACACACACACTCACACACACACACACAAGCACCCAAAGCCAGAGACACACACAAACAAACACACACACACGCACGCACGCACGCACGCACACAAAGACAGACACACACAAACACACACACACACACACACACACACACACACACACACACAACAAACACACACACACACACACACACACACACACACACACACACACACACACACACACACTCACACACAAACAAACACACCCAAAGACAGAGTCACACAAACAAACACACCTAAAGGTGTTGGTAAAAATGAACACACCAAAGACAGAATGAGACACACAAACAAACGCACCCAAAAGTGTTGATGAAATTGAACCGAACTTAACACCATGAATGAATAAACGCACCTTAAAGGTGTTGATAGAGGTGAACCTAACACCATGAATGAGACACACAAACACACCTGAAGGTGTCTGAACTTCTTTACATTGAGGAACAAGCATTGGTGATATGAAACATTCACATATACAGAGAGAGAGAGAGAGAGAGAGAGAGAGAGAGAGAGAGAGAGAGAGAGAGAGAGAGAGAGAGAGAGACAAGAAGGAAAAAGAGGAAGATGACACAAAGGAACTGAAAGGTTATGAAACAGAGAAAGAGAAGAGACCCCTCCCCCCAACACACATCCTACACACACACACACACACACACACACACACAGTTAGCAGCTGACTGATAACTGATGAAGCAGCCACGTCCCTGGAGGTGAAGAGAGAGACCATGTTAGTGTCCTGCTAATGTATAGCACACACACACACACACACTCACACGCACGCACGCACGCATGCACGCACGCACTCCTAGAAGGGCTGCTTTGGATCTGCTGAGGGGTCTCGAGCATGCAGGAGAGTTCAATTCAAATGCTTTACATCTGAATGAAGGGAAATGGCTTGAGAATATTAAGGATTCCCTTCATGTAATAATCTTTCATAATATGCATAATAATGTATGCGCTTTGAAAGGCATTTTGAAAAGTCTCTTTTAGTACTCAAAGGCATTTTTATCAGGCTATTTAACTGTAATCTCTCTTCTCAGCTAGAGGTAGATGTAGGCACACACACACACACACACGCACAAACACACACATGCACACCTACGTGCACACAAATGCACACACATACGCACATACGTACACACACACACAAACACACACACATACTTGCACAGTGATTGCCCAGTTCTTTTTCTTTTGAATTTTCAAATAGCACCCAACAGTTGTACAGAATTGCATGCTGGGAGGGGAGTGGTCCTCTGTCTATAGTTATAACAGACCCTATATGGAGTTAGGGTTAGGATGTATTGATGTGTGTGTGTGTGTTATAACAGACCCTATATGGGGTTAGGGTTAGGATGTATTGATGTGTGTGTGTGTTATAACAGACCCTATATTGGTTTAGGGTTAGGATGTATTGATGTGTGTGTGTGTTATAACAGACCCTATATGGGGTTAGGGTTAGGATGTATTGATGTGTGTGTGTGTGTGTGTGTTATAACAGACCCTATATGGGGTTAGGGTTAGGATGTATTGATGTGTGTGTGTGTTATAACAGACCCTATATGGGGTTAGGGTTAGGATGTATTGATGTGTGTGTGTGTTATAACAGACCCTATATGGGGTTAGGGTTAGGATGTATTGATGTGTGTGTGTGTGTGTGTGTGTGTGTGTGTTATAACAGACCATATATTGGTTTAGGGTTAGGCTGTATTGATGTGTGTGTGTGTTATAACAGACCCTATATGGGGTTAGGGTTAGGATGTATTGATGTGTGTGTGTGTTATAACAGACCCTATATGGGGTTAGGATGTATTGATGGATGACCCTATTGAGGGTGTGTGTGTGTGTGTGTGTGTGTGTGTGTTATAACAGACCCTATATTGGTTTAGGGTTAGGCTGTATTGATGTGTGTGTGTGTTATAACAGACCCTATATGGGGTTAGGGTTAGGATGTATTGATGTGTGTGTGTGTTATAACAGACCCTATATCGGGTTAGGGTTAGGCTGTATTGATGTGTGTGTGTGTTATAACAGACCCTATATGGGGTTAGGGTTAGGATGTATTGATGTGTGTGTGTGTGTGTTATAACAGACTGTATATAGGGTTACCATAGGTGGTAGAGGGGTTAGGTCTTACATAGAGGTTATTATAGGTCAGGGGTCGGGAACCTATGGCTCGCGAGCCAATAATGGCTCTTTCGATGACGGCATATGGCTCGCAGACAATTTTGAGCTGATTTTTTAACACGATTAACAAGTAATACATAATTACACTGAGTCATTTTAAAGTAAAACATCCATCCATTAACTTTACCGCTTATCCTGTACAGGGTCACGGGGGGGGGCTGGAGCCTATCCCAGCGGACACAGGGCGAGAGGCGGGGTACACCCTGGACAGGTCGCCAGTCCATCAAAGTAAAACATTTAACAGAAAATTGTTTTGAAAATAAAATTCCAAATATAAAATATTCTGATCTATTTTAAACTAAAATAAAAACCAAAACTAAATTTTAATTGGATAATGCGGAACAACATGGGTCGTTGTAAGGTCAAGAAATAAAGCCCTTTTCGTCAGGTAGCTGGTTAGTTTATCTACTATCTAACTATTATCTGCTTCGAACCCTTAAGACGGAAAAGATGTCAAAGAAAGAAAGAAGAGGATTACGTTCAAGGCCGCGTGGACAGAGGAATCTGCCTTTGTGGAGAGCAGGACCTGTGGTATGTTTGATAGGCAACGATAAAATGACATCGATGAAATGGACAAATGTAAAGCGGCACTTCGATACTATACACACACACACACACACCATGCTTCATTTGCATTGAAATATCCAGCTGGGGACAGCAGGAAAAAGGCATGCGAAGAGCTACAGCGGAGAGTGCAAACCAGTCAGCAGCAACTCCGTGGATGGACCAAGCAAGGTGACGGGAATTCGGCTAGCTTTGCTGGTGCTTTGGCAATAATAAGGAATGGAAAGCCATTCACAGATGGCCAGTATGCCAAAACATTCATGCTTGATGTGGCCAATGAACTGTTTGATGACTTCCCAAATAAAGACAGGATAATCAAACAGTAAAAGACATGCCTCTGTCAGCAAGAACTGTTGACGATCGTACCATCATGATGGCAAATCAAGTCGAGGAAACACAAATTAAGGACTTAAACACTGGGACATACTTTTCTCTCGCTTTAGATGAGTCGACAGACATCTGCCGTTTATCTCAGGTTAGTATAATTGCGAGGTATGCAGCAGGTGACACACTGCGTGAGGAAAGTGTTGCTGTTTTGCCAATGAAAGGGTCAACAAGAGAAGAGGATTTATTAAAGTCTTTCATGGAGTTTGCTAAAGAAAAAAAATCTAGCAATGGATAAACTGATTTCTGTGTGTACTGATGGTGCACCCTGTATGTTGGGGAAGACCAAAGGATTTGTAGCGCTTCTTCGTGAACATGAAAATAGACCCATCCTAAGTTTTCATTGCATTCTGCACCAGGAGGCGCTTTCCCGGTCTGCTTTTACACAACAATGTGCGTTGGTTGTTAAGGGGGAAAGTGCTCAGCTGTTTTGCAGCTTGCTTGAGTGAAATCCGGACTTTTCTCGAAATGAAAGACATCGAGCATCCTGAGCTAGCTAACACAGAGTGGCTACTGCAGTTTCACAATCTTGTGGACATAACTGGCCATCTGAACCAGCTCAATGTGAAAATGCAAGGTATTGGAAATACAATCTTATCCCTTCAACAATGGAGAGTTGGAAAGACTTCAGCGACGGCGAGCAGAGCTGGCGAGTGGACAGAAATGAAAAAACTTCAACCGGAAGACCAGCTGATTCTTAAAACTTGGAATGAGCTTCCTGTCACATACCACACAATGCAGCGTGTGAGTATTGCCATATTGACCATGTTTGGCTCTACCTATGCATGTGAGCAGTCTTTCTCGCATCTGAGAAACATTAAGACCAAC
>JAPMUY010003121.1:5000-10000 GCA_026901105.3 Galaxias olidus | reverse complement strand
GTAGTAGAGAGAGTGTGTGTGTTACAGAGATACACAGAGCAGGAGTGTGTGTGTGTGTGTGTGTGTGTGTGTGTATTACAGAGATACACAGAGCAGGAGTGTGTGTGTGTATTACAGAGATACACAGAGCAGGAGTGTGTGTGTGTGTTACAGAGATATACAGAGCCGGAGTATGTGTGTGTGTGTGTATTACAGAGATACACATAGCAGGAGTGTGTGTGTGTGTGTGTGTGTGTGTGTGTTTGTCACAGAGATACACAGAGCAGGAGTGTGTGTGTGTGTGTGTGTGTGTGTGTGTATTACAGAGATACACAGAGCAGGAGTGTGTGTGTGTGTATTACAGAGATACACAGAGCAGGAGTGTGTGTGTGTATTACAGAGATACACAGAGCAGGAGTGTGTGTGTGTGTGTATTACAGAGATACACAGAGCAGGCGTGTGTGTGTATTGGAGAGTGTTGAGTGTGTTAGAGAAAGAGAGTTGTGTGTTTGTATTTGAGAGTGAGTGTCGTGTTTGTGTGTGTGCATGTGTGCTTGTGTGTGTATATTAGAGAGAGAGAGTGTTGTGTGTGTTTGTGTGTGAGAGATCCATCCACAGTCTGATTATAAACATATAAACTACATCCACAGTCTGATTATAAACATATAAACTACATCCACAGTTTGATTATAAACATTTCAACTACATCCACTGTCTGATTATAAACATATAAACTACATCCACTGTCTGATTATAAACATAAACTACATCCACTGTCTGATCATGAACACATAAACTACATCCACTGTCTGATTATAAACATAGAAACTACATCCACTGTCTGATTATAAACATGTAAACTACATCCAAGCAGCGGTTCACCTCCGCCCCGGTCCTCCATTTGGCCGACCCGGCCTTGCCGTTCGTCGTTGAGGTGGACGCCTCCAGCTGGGGGGTGGGAGCTGTCTTGTCCCAGCGCTCCGCCGAGGACCAGAAACTCCATCCCTGCGCCTTTTTCTTCCGTCGGCTGTCGCCGGCGGAGCAGAACTACGACTTCGGTGACCGCGAGCCGTTGGCCATCAAGCTAGCGTTCGAGGAGTGGCGGCACTGGCTGGAGGGCGCCCAGCATCCGGCCACGGTGTGGACTGACCACCGCAACCTGGAGTACATCGGGTCCACCAAGCGGCGGAACTGCCGGCAGCCACGGTGGGGCCTGTTCTTTGCCCGCTTCAACTTCGTCCTCACCTACCGGCCGGGGTTGAAGAACCTCAAGGCGGATGCCCTATCCCGTCTCCACGACCCGCTGGTGGTTCCCGACGTCCCGGAGCCCGTCATTCCGGCCGGTAGGTTGGTGGCGCCCGTGCGGTGGGGGATCGAAGCCACCGTGCGGAGGGCCCTGAGAGGGGTCTCCCTGCCTGCGGGGGCTTCGGCCGGGCGTCTCTTCGTCCCGGAGGCTGTTCGGGACGAGGTGCTCCGGTGGTGCCACTCCTCGCGGCTGGCGTGCCACCCTGGTCGGCGGCGGACGCTGGAGTTTGCTGGTCGGCAGTTTTGGTCGCCGCGGATGCGGGTGGCGGTGGACGCCTTCGTCGGTGCCTGCTCCGTCTGTACCCAGAACAAGAGCGTCTGGACGCCGCCGGCGGGTACCTTGATGCCCTTACCGATCCCTCGTCGGCCGTGGTCCCACCTGTCTCTGGACTACATCACTGGGTTGCCATCCTCCAGGGGGGCTATACGGGGATCACGGTCGTCGTGGACCGATTCTCCAAGAGGGCTGTGTTCGTCCCCTTCGCACGGCTCCCCTCGGCCCAGGAGACTGCTGACCTACTGCTCCAGCACGTGTTCCGGGTCCACGGCTTTCCCCTGGACGTGGTCAGCGACCGGGGGCCGCAGTTCACCTCCGGGTTCTGGTCGGCCTTCTGCAAACTGGTGGAGGCCTCGGTGAGCCTGTCGTCCGGGCTCCACCCCCAAAGCAACGGGCAAACTGAGAGGGTCAACCAGGACCTGGAGGCCACCCTGCGCTGCCTGGCCTCGCCCCATCCCAGCACCTGGAGTCAGCATCTCCTCTGGGCCGAGTACGCCCATAACACTTTGCTCCACTCTTCTCTAGGCATGTCTCCCTTCGAGTGCCGGTACGGGTACGCTCCTCCGCTGTTTCCGGAGCAGGAGGTGGCTGTGGGGGTCCCTTCGAGTGCCAGTACGGGTACGCTCCACCGCTGTTTCCAGTACGGGTACGCTCCGCCGCTGTTTCCAGTACGGGTACGCTCCTCCGCTGTTTCCGGAGCAGGAGGTGGCTGTGGGGGTCCCTTCGAGTGCCAGTACGGGTACGCTCCACCGCTGTTTCCAGTACGGGTACGCTCCTCCGCTGTTTCCGGAGCAGGAGGTGGCTGTGGGGGTCCCTTCGAGTGCCAGTACGGGTACGCTCCACCGCTGTTTCCAGTACGGGTACGCTCCGCCGCTGTTTCCAGTACGGGCACGCTCCGCCGCTGTTTCCGGAGCAGGAGGTGGCTGTGGGGGTCCCTTCGAGTGCCAGTACGGGCACGCTCCGCCGCTGTTTCCGGAGCAGGAGGTGGCTGTGGGGGTGCCTTCGGCGGCTGCCTTGGTTTGTCGGTGCAGACGGGCTTGGTGCCGGGCTCGCCAGATCCTCGTCCGGACGTCCCAACAGCGCGAGGTCCAGGCGAATCGGCGCCGGCAGGAGGCTCCTGTTTACTGTCCGGGTCAGCGGGTCTGGCTTTCCACCAGGAACTTCGGAGCGGCACAAGCTGGCCCGGCGGTATGTGGGGTTGTTTAAGGTGGCTCGCCGCATCAACCGGGTGGCCTATGAACTTGTGCTCCCCAGGGCCATGAGGGTGCATCCGGTGTTCCATGTCTCCCTCCTCCGCCTGGTGTTGGTGGGTCCTGGGACTCCGGATCCCGGTCCGGCCCCGCCTCCCCCCAGGATGGTGGACGGCGATCCGGTCTATACCGTTCGGAGGATTCTGGACTCACAGGTGTCGCGGGGTCGGATCCAATACCTGATTGACTGGGAGGGCTACGGGCCCGAGGACCAGCAATGGGTGCCTGCCGGCCACGTGCTGGATCCCGACCTGATCCGGGAGTACCACCGGGCCCAGCCTGACCGTCCTGGTCCGCGTTGGGGCGCCGCGCCGCCGATTATTCACCTACTTACCTTGTCTCCTGCATCGTTACATGAACTGCCATCTCGCTGCGCTTGGGTCCATTCCACTTACCACTATTTAACCCTGACAGATTATAAACACATAAACTACATCCAGTCTGATTATAAACACATAAACTACATCCACTGTCTGATTATAAACATATAAACTACATCCAATGTCTGATTATAAACATATAAACTACATCCACAGTCTGATTGTAAACACAAACTACATTCTCTGATTATAAACACATAAACTACATCCACTGATTATAAACACATAAACCACATCCACTGTCTGATTATAAACACATGAACTACATCCTCTGTCTGATTATAAACACATAAACTACATCCACTGTCTGATCATAAACACATAAACTACATCCACTGTCAGATTATAAACACATAAACTACATCCACTGTCAGATTATAAACATAGAAACTACATCCAATGTCTGATTATAAACACATATAAACTACATCCTCTGTCTGATTATAAACACATATAAACTACATCCTCTGTCTGATTATAAACATATAAACTACATCCTCTGATTATAAACACATAAACTACATCCACTGATTATAAACACATAAACTACACCCACTGTCTGATTATAAACACATGAACTACATCCTCTGTCTGATTATAAACACATAAACTACATCCACTGTTTGATTATAAACATATAAACTACATCCACTGTCAGATTATAAACACATAAACTACATCCACTGTCAGATTATAAACATATAAACTACATCCACTATCTGATTATAAACATATAAACTACATCCACTATCTGATTATAAACATATAAACTACATCCACTATCTGATTATAAACACACAGAGAGATTGTATTTTTCATTAAACAGCAGATATACCGAAACAAATACATTTCACATAAGTTGAGTTCTGGATGACAAAATGTGCGTGCGTGCGTGCGTGCGTGCGTGCGTGCGTGCGTGCGTGCGTGCGTGCGTGCGTGCGTGCGTGTGTGTGTGTGTGACAGTGTGCTGCCTGGACTGTGTAAATAAACAAACAGCTTGGCTGAGCTGCTATGGGGCAGAGCAGGAGAGAGAGGCAGTGAACCAAATTGAACCAAATTGCTGTGCTGTCATGTTAATATTACAGAGCATGGAAACCTCAACCTCAGGCAGCGACAGAAAGGAGAGAGAGAGGGAGAGAGAGAGAGAGAGAGAGAGAGAGAGAGAAAGAGAGAAACAACAGAGAGAATACATAGAGAGAGAGAGACCCCAACCTCAGGCAGGAGCAGCAACAGAGAGAATACAGAGAGAGAGCTGCAACCTGTCTCACACAATAAACACAAAGAGCTACAACCTGTCTCTCTCTAATAAACACACACAGAGCTACAACTTGTCTGTCTCTCTCTCTAATAAACACACACAGAGCTACAACCTGTCTGTCTCTCTCTCTAATAAACACACACAGAGCTACAACCTGTCTCTCTCTAATAAACACACACAGAGCTACAACCTGTCTGTCTCTCTCTCTAATAAACACACACAGAGCTACAACCTGTCTCTCGCTCTCTCTCTAATAAACACACACAGAGCTACAACCTGTCTGTCTCTCTAATAAACACACACAGAGCTACAACCTGTCTCACACAATAAACACACACAGAGCTACAACCTGTCTCTCTCTCTCTCTAATAAACACATAGAGCTGCAACCTGTCTCACACAATAAACACACAGAGCTACAACCTGTCTCTCTCTCTCTCTAATAAACACACACAGAGCTACAACCTGTCTCTCTCTCTCTCTCTCTCTCTCTCTCTCTCTCTCTCTCTCAGAGAATAGTGTCTGTGTGTAGATGTGTATCTCTCTCTCTCT